>VWZP01010431.1:284321-298733 GCA_013396995.1 Dicaeum eximium | reverse complement strand
CGGGGCTGCCCGCGCTCCTCGCCGAGCCGGGGGCGGAGCGGAGCGGCGCCGAGCCGGGCGCGGAGCCGGGGAAGGACCGCCCACAGCTGCCGGGCCGCTCCTGACATCACCGGGACCGCGCCGCGCCGCTCCGCCGGCACCCGGGCACAGGCACCCCGACCGCCCGGCCGCGGCAGCGCCGGAGCTGGGGGGGCTCCGGAGGGGCGCGGGGAAGGGTCCCGGGGCGGGGGGTGCGTGTAGGTGTGTGCGGGGTGCGGACCTTGTGCGTGCTCCCCGGGATGTGGTCCTGGCAGGGATGTGGTGAGTGGCCACTGTACCTGTCCCCGGGATGTGGTCCTGGCGGGGATGTGGTCCCTAAAGGCGTGTGTGAGCCTGTACCTGTCCCAAGGCAGTGCCCGCAGCACAAGTCGGTGCTGGCCATACGTTGTCCCCAGGGCTGGCCGGCCATGCTGCCCCCCGGGCCGTGCTGTCCCCTCTGCCCTGCCAGCCCTGCACGGGACAAGCCTCTCAGGCTCCCCAGGGATTGCTGCTCCAGCCCGGGGATGTAGGCACCGCCCTGGAAGGTGCCCCGGATCCGGCTGTGTCCCAGTTCCTGCTCCCTGATGTGCTCGGCGTGGAGAGAGAGCAGCACCCCCAGCGCAGCCTCATACACTCCCCACTTCTTCCAACTGTGCCCGCTCCAGGAGAGCTCTGGGGTGCTGCATGGATGGGCTGGGACTGCCCTGGGCTGCCCAGTGAGCCGGGCACAGCCACCACAGGTTTGTTCTGAGCAAGAGCCCTTCAGGCACAGAAGCTTCCACTGCTGTGAGCCACGGCCAGTGAGGCAGAATTTCTTCAAAGTCCTGGTGCTTCCCCCGTGTCCCACTGCAAACCCAACTAAAGCCTCCACAAACATTTCCTGAAGAAATCCAGGTGCTGCCAGCTGTAAGGACACACAGAGGACAGCAAGGAATCCCAGCAAGGAGGAGCACAGAGATGGGAACTGAAGGGATCCCTGCAGCTGCAGGCGGGCAGTTTTCAGGAGAGCAGTGTAGGAGGAAGAGAGCAATGGAAGGGAGAACCACCCCTAAAAATCCACTGTCTTGCACCCTGTGGGAATAATTTCCTCAAGCTGCCAAGGTCTGAGTGCCCACAGCTCATTTGATAACTCCCTAGGACAGCCCACGGACTGTGAGGTTGGCAAAGAAAGCTTTAGCTCTGCTGTCTAAAGCTGCTCTGCTGCTGGGAAAAGGAAAAATCCCTTCATTCTTCACGGAAGGGAGGACTGTGACCCTTCCATGGCTGCTGAGAACTGGAGTTGAGGGAAGTGCCCAGGTGAATCCACACCATGGAGTCCCCAGACCTCAGCAGTGCCTGAAACCAGACTCAAACCTGAGGCAGAAGGAGGCAGCCTAAGGCCAGCGTGGAGGAGTCTGAGCTGGTTTAATGCAGGCACCCCTCTGAACCCCAATACCCTGAGCTCAGCTCCTCTGGCCCCTCCTTCGGGATAATTCTCCTGTTATGAGTGACTGCCAAACCCTGAAAAAAAAAGGTTGTGAAGCAGATTTGACTGATGTAGGGAGGCCATCTTCAAACGCTGGGGGCCTTCCACATGTCCTCATCAAATTCACCACAGAAAGCATCCTCAGCTCTGGGCTGCCTCGAAACTCTCTCCTTCTCCAAGGCTTTGCAAAGTGTGGGAGGCACCCAGATGGAACAATCTGTGTCCTGCCCTCACCTGGCTGATCCCTGCACACCTACACAGGAACTGAGGTCTCTGCAGTGCCTCCGTTCAGGGGAGAGGAGCTGCCACTGGAAAAACCCAGTGTCCCCTCCCAGGTGGGCAAGGCTCCCTGCTGAAGGCAATCCTTGGGAGAAAGATCTGATGTTTTTTGAGACAGAAACAACTGGCAGAGCTCTGTCCTTACACCAAACATTAGAAGGGCACAGAGAGTGCCTGGTGAAACACTGTCAGCTTTTCTGCCCCACAGGATATCTGGGGGCTGAGATTGGCTTTTCCTCCGTGCCTGCCCAGCCTCCAGAACTGGCTGAGCCTTGGACTCCACGTGCTCCTCTGGTGCCACCACAGCTTTATCACACCAGGGTGGCGATGAAACCCTTCCCAGATGCCTCTGCCTCCTCCTGCTCAATTTATCAACGCCGCCGAGCAAGCTAAAGGAGGACAGAGCTTCCCTGGATCCCCGGTATAATCCCATAGCCTTGCCTGGAGCCAAAATACGGGAGAAAAGAAGATGAAGCAAATGTGAAAAGAAGGAAAGAGTCCCTAAGGAGCAACGTAGGATTTCTGGGGCTTTCCTGGGATTTGGAGCCACGTTTCTGGCTGTGGAAGGGAAGGACAGAGGCTGAGATGCTTGCGGGAGAAAATGCCTGAGCTGCACTCCTCCCATGCCCGCGGAGCTGGGTGACAGTGACTCCGTGACAGCTCCGCTCCCCAGCTCCATCCCCACCTGGAAGTCACTCCAAAACCTCCAGCACTTTCTCTTTCATCTCCCGCCCCATCCTCCCCAGGTTGTTTTTGGCAGCGTGACTGTTCCAGGGCTGTTTTCTTGTTTATCTTCTTTGCCGGGTGCTTTCATCTCCGTGCCGGAGCTGCCGCGGCTGCAGGCAGGGAAGGGAAGTGCAGGTTCAGAAAGTCCCGAAATCCAATTCCTCCCCAGCATCGCTCCCCCTTAGCCCCTTTCCCTGCCACCCCTCATCGGCCTCTGATGACTTTGTGAGGAGTTTCTAATGAGTATGATGTTCTCAAAAGCTGATTCCTCCTCGTCAGGGGATTCAATCGTGACCGTGAATCTTCATTAAAATAAGCCCAGCACTTCGGACCTAATTTTTCTTCTAAAATTAATGTAGCTACAAAAAGCTCCTAACAGGAGTTTGGGGGATCATTTCTGTGGAGCTGGATTCCTTCTCTCTTGAACAGGAATGGGTGGATCCCGGGTTTGTTGCCAGCAGGAGGCTGCTTGTTCCAGGTGAAAGAGAGACGGAACAGAAATCAGGGAAATGCGAGGGGAACAAGCAGGCACAGGGGTGGCAGAGCCTCACGCAGGCCGGGCCAGACGTGGCCAGCTTCTCCTGCAGCTTCTGAGCAGCTGCCTCAACGGACTGGACAAGAAACTGGAACGAAACAAGGATATTTCACCAGCTTTTCGTGGTTGGTTTATTCTCTGCTGCCTGAGAGGATTCTGTGGTTTGTATGGGTTTGTACAATTTGAGGAGCTGGGATTCTCTTTCCCCATGGGAACCTCTTGTTTCTTTCTCCCTGTTCCCATCGCTCAGCCCTGTGGCAGGGACTGTCACAGCTCTGTCCTGCAG
Organism: Dicaeum eximium; assembly: GCA_013396995.1. Classification (NCBI taxonomy): domain Eukaryota; kingdom Metazoa; phylum Chordata; class Aves; order Passeriformes; family Dicaeidae; genus Dicaeum; species Dicaeum eximium. The sequence goes on along the minus strand of VWZP01010431.1, from coordinate 295,424 downwards.
CTTGCGGTGATGTGTCCCTGTCTCCTGCTCTGTGTCTCAGCCAGGGGCAGGAGGCTGCCAGGCCAGGAACAGACGGGAGCTGTGCCCAGCTTGGCAGACAAGGTGCCCACCTGTGCAGAAAAGGTGCCACCAGCACTCCTGGGAGAGGTGCAGGGACTTCACTGAGATGTCCCCAACGCTGGCCAGGCACGTCAGCAATGCACTCCCTTCAAATGGGGCCATCTGCAAGCAGAAGACAAAGAAACTTCTCCAGCAAATGAGAAATTCCTCATTATTTATCCAGCTCTGCTCGTGGAGAAGTCTTTAGAAAGTGCCTTTACCACTGCAATTCTGCAAGATTCTAAATTTTCCTGATATCCAATCTAAATTTCCCCTTTTTTGGTTGGAAGCTGTTCCCCCTTGTCCTGGCAGTCCAGCCTTATAAATCATCTCTATTTTTCTTGCAGGCTCCTTCCTGATATTAACAGGAAATCCAGCACAAGGGAAACTCTCCAAGTATTCTCTGCAAACTGTGACATCCCCTGGGGAGCCAGGGAGAAAGAACAGATTGAAGACACCTCAGTGTGGGTTTCTCTTTCACTGGTCTCTCCTGTGCAATGGTTCCTCCAGGCCTGTCAGTCTGGGAAAGATAATCTGATCTGCTTTGGCTTCCTTACTTTTGTCACTGCAAGTCTGGGGCTTCTCCAGGGCTCCTCAGCCCGTGGAGGGCAGCACACACCTGAGGGTGACACCTGGCTGTGCAGGGCCTGGCCCAGACTGGCTGTCAGGGGTTAATTTCCTTTATCTGGCTGCATGTGCACAGAAGGGAGAGCAGTGTGAGCTTTTCTTTTCCGTGTCATTACAGTCCCTGTTGTCACTTCCAGCCCCAGCATGGCACAGCCTGGCCCTGCCACGAGGGCAGGCTTCTCTCCCAGCTCCCAGCCAGGCACTGCTCCATCAGTGTCCCACAGAGCTGCCTTCTCCTGGGATCTGGCACACCCAGCAGCGACTCTTCCATCCACACTGCCCTGCAGCTCCAGGCACTCAGCCTGAGCCAGGAGGAGCCAGCAGAGGAGCAGATGGAAGGAGCCAGGCTGAACATCCACACCTTGCACGGTCATTACCCAGCCAGGGCTGGATGCAGGTGGAACACCAGAGAGATGAGAGCAATTAGCACGGATCTGATGCTGCCTGCAAGCCCAGCAATGTGACACTCAGAAAGTCCCAGGCTCTGCAGCCCAACCATCCCTGCATCCATCCCACCTCAGCCAGGCCACCACAGATAGCCCCAAGGTGACATGAAGGGGCCTTTTCCTTTCCTCCAAACACCTCATCCATTGGCTCTGACTCTTTTATCTGGATGTTTTAATTTAGCAGCAGAAACCAGGCACTCAAGGCCAAGCAGGAGTGCATTTGCAGCCTGCCAGAGCTTGGAAGATGTGTGATCCCAGAGCTCATCTTCTCACAGCTCACCCAGGGCTGCCACTCACATCTGGCTGGGCAGCCTAAGGGACATGGATGCCATCACAGCCTAAAGGACATGGATGCCATCACAGCCCTGGTGCTCCCAAGGGGCAGCTCCTCTTCCTGGACAGGGACAGGAGCCAGGGAATAGCTGGAGCTGTGCCAGGAGAGATTTATGTTGGGGTTATGAAAAGGTTCTTCCCCCAGAGGGTGCTGGGCACTGCCCAGGCTCCCCAGGGAATGGGCACGGCCCCGAGGCTGCCAGAGCTCCAGGAGGGTTTGGGGATGTCCAGGGTGGGATTTGGGGGGGTCTGTGCAGGGCCACGGGTTGGACTCATGATCCTTGTGGGTGCCTCCCAGCTCAGGAGATTCCTGGATTCCAAGTGCAGAGCTCACACCATGGTCTGATAAAGACACAGGAGTTTTCCAGGAGAGCTCCTGCCTGGTGCCAGCCCCTCCCTCAGCCCCCGTGCCAGGCAGGCAGATTTATCCAGAAAGCAAATGAGTTCCTCAGGCATGACAGGGATTTCAGAGAGAGAGTGACACATCCACTCCCAGGCTCCCTGCGTCCCTCTGTTTCTCTTTCCAGGTGAATTTTATACCTTTTCCAAAATCCCCAGGGACAAGCCAGTTCCTCCCAGTCACTCACGGGCCGGGTGAATGACTGCAAAATGGGAGGATCCAAAAGTCCTTTGAATAGAGCTGAGAGCTCTCTGAAATCAGGGTATTTTTCAAGGCTGAGAGTGAGACCAAAGAAAGCTGAACCCCAGGCTTGCACAATTTAGAAAAGAGTGTGGGATGGGAGCACAGTGTGCACGGCAGGCCAGGGCAATCCTTGCCATGGGCACGAACAATGGCACATCCCAAGCAGGGGGCAGGGGGAGGAATGGCTCTGGTGCTGAGGCAGGCACTGCTCAGGCAGGGTGCCCCTGGCTTAATGGGAATTATTTTCCTTAGATCTTTGTGCTGCTGCCAGTTCACTCCTTTGAGCAGACAAAGGAGAACTTCAGGGGTCCAATTGCTGCTGCCTGCAGCCAGCACTGTGGCCCCGGAGCAGCCCAGGAGAGGAGGAAGGAGCATCCCAGCTGGGCAAGGAGCAGGTTCTGTCAGGACTTCTCGCCCTGTGGAGTTCAAACTTCTTCAGAAAACTGGGCGGTTACAGGAGAAATTACCATAAAATCATGGAATGGTTTGGGTTGGAAGGGACATTAAAGCCCACCCAGTGCCACCCCTGCCATGGCAGGGACACCTTCCACTGTCCCAGGCTGCTCCCAGCCCTGTCCAGCCTTGCCTTGGGCACTGCCAGGGACCCAGGGGCAGCCACAGCTGCTCTGGGCACCCTGTGCCAGGGCCTGCCCACCCTCACAGGGAACAATTCCTTCCCAATATCCCATCCATCCCCGCTCCCTGGCAGTGAAAGCCATTCCCTGTGTGCTGTCACTCCATCCCTTGTCCAAAGTCCCCCTCCAGCCCTTTTGTATGACCTCTCCAGGCACTGGAATCATGTCTGAGAAGAAGCAGGGATGAAAAGAAAGCTGCATTTGGGGTTTGCTCCAGGGGGAAGGTGCAGTCCAGGCTTACCAGCTTTGTACTTGAAGTTCTGCCTCACTCCCTGCACTTTGTGCAGGATGTGTGCCTGGAGAAAGGAGGACACATTCCAGCCATGCAGCACCAGGGAGATGTGGAGGTGTTTGCAGGGGATCTTCACATGCCTTAGGGGCATTTTTTGTCACCCAGAAGTGGCTCTGCAGCTGTGACCACTCATCCTGCTGGTGAAAAAAATCTCATGGGCACCACTCAGGGCTGTGCCATGGCTGATACAATAAATTTGGGCTAATGAGGTGCTCTGAACCCACCTGGGCAGCTCTTAGAAGAGAGGGTTGAAGGAAAGAAACCTGATGGTGAGAAACCAGACCCTGTAAGGACAGCAAACCTGGGAAGGTGAAGGATTCCTGCACAATGTGGCCAACAGCAGAGAATTCAGCACAGTGGTGAGGTAATCTGGGATCCCTTGGAAACAGAACGAGTCCCAGCTTTGGTATCAGACAGAACTGGTTAAAGTGCTTCTGGCAGCACTCAGTGTTGGATAATCTCTGCTCTGCTCTGCTCTGCTGCTCTGCAGTCACCATGCAGGCTCTGATGGCCACATTGTGCAGGAATCCTTCACCTTCCCAGGTTTGCTGTCCTTACAGAGTCTGGTTTCTCACCATCAGGTTTCTTTCCTTCAACCCTCTCTTCTAAGAGCTGCCCAGGTGGGTTCAGAGCACCCATATAGCCCAAATTTATTGTGTCAGCCATGGCACAGCCCTGAGTGGTGCCCACGAGATTTTTTCACCAGCAGGATGAGTGGTCACAGCTGCAGAGCCACTTCTGGGTGACAAAACCACTCCTCACTGGTCAAGAGCAGAGTCACTGCTCCTGCCCTGCCCAGGACACAGGGAGCTCCCTGGCCCCTCACTCACCATTTATTCAACATCTGTAACTGGGCTTTGTGCTGGAGACCCTCCCCTGCCTGACCCCCCTGCTGCAGCTGACCCTGAGGTGGAACAACCTGCACTGATTGATCCTGACTTGGTTTACACACGTCAGGACAGTCCAGGAACCCTTTGGCACGGGGACATCTCCGTGGTGCCAGGCAAAGTTTGCCCCTCACTGGAAGAATTCCTGGAGCTTGGGGAGCCCACAGTGGGTAAAGTGGAGGACACCACAAATTCAGAGCTGGAGGGCCAGGACCCCCAGTGTGTAAAGGCTGTTCTTGGCAGAGCTGTGTGCAGATGGAATCCTGGAATTCCAAGCACTCCTCACTCCAGCAGCTCCCTCGTTCCCACTGCCAGGCCTTGCACAGGATTTCTCCTGTTTCTCCATGGAAGCAGGGAAGGAGGTGCTGCTCTCCCTGTGCCTGGGAAACGATTAGCAAACATGCCTGGATCTGAAACTTTCCCATTCCGTTTTTATTAATTTTCCCTTTACAATAATCCTCAATATGCTTCGTTTACATTCAACAAGCAAGAGGGGAGCACTGCCTTAGTTAATTTAACTCCCACAAATTCCCATCTCTGCTGGGGAGAGATTGTGCTTCCTCACAGATAAAGCAGCTTCTTCATATTTCAAAAGGTTGGAGATTAGATCTGCTTACTGCTATACTTTTATTAAAATTCCTATTTACATTTTTTTTCACATTGATACAATTACAGAAAAGGCGTAAAGAAAACATTTGAGCCAGAGCAATCCCTGAATGCTGGAAAATTCCTCGGCCTGTACATCCATGGATGTGGCAGGGGACAGCCCTGTTTGCTGTCCCTGCAGATGGGCAGGAAGAGCTGCCTCTCCTCCTCCTCCTCCTGCTCCACGTGCTGAGGGCTCAGAAGCAGCACAAAACCTGACCACAAGACCTGACTGAATTCCTCAGGCCTGTAGCAAGAGGGAATTGAACAAGAAGGCTCCAGGGTGAGCTCAGTGTGGCCTTTCAGTGCCTGAAGGGGCTCCAGGAGAGCTGGAGAGGGACCTGGGACAAGGGATGGAGGGACAGGACACGGAGTGGCTTCAAACTGTCGGAGGGCAGGGCTGGATGGGATATTGAGAAGGAATTCCTGGCCATGAGGGTGGGGAGGGGCTGGGATAGAATTCCCAGAGCAGCTGTGGCTGCCCCTGGATCCCTGGCAGTGCCCAAGGCCAGGCTGGACAGGGCTTGGAGCAGCCTGGGACAGTGGAAGGTGTCCCTGCCATGGCAGGGGTGGCATTGGATGGTTTTAAAGCTCCTTTCCAACCCAAACCAGTCTGGGATTCTGTGATTTGATGACTGAGAAGCAGCAGCTGCAAGTCCCTGCTCCAGGGGCTGCATCCTTGGTCACCCTGAGGGGCCCTGGGCGTGCCTCAGGTGTCAGTGCCAGACAATTCCAGGCCTGACAAACCCCATACCCCAGGACAGAGCAGCTAAAAAGCTTCTTCACTCCCAGGCCTAACCATTTGTTTCCACTTTGTCGCCTGCAGGAATAAAAGCTTTGACCTCTGCTGACAAATCCCTTTTCAGGGAGAGCAGCAGAGCTCTTGAGGCCGTGCTGAGGGACACTGCCCACTCCTCGAGTTTTCAGCAAGCAGAGCGAGGCTGTTGGTAAATGTTATAAAACACAAAAGCTATTGGAGTAAATCTTTACTGTGATGGAGTGATCAACTGTGGGATGAGTTCCAGGGACAAAGTGCCATCAGCACAGGCAATGTGTTTCTGCTCTTCTCGGAAGAGCAAGCACAAAGCTCTGTTCCCACCCCCAAAAATAACCAGCTGGATTTTGCAGGATGCACAAGCAATAGGTCTTTTCTAGCTTTACTAACCCCATGATAATGATGGTGTCCAGATCTTTATTTTTCTCCAGCAAAACAACCAAAACCATAGATGTTTAAAGTCCTCCCCTAAACTGCCAAGATGCTCTTTCTCCTCCACCCTTTCCCCATCAGCCCCAGCCTCATTCCTTGCCCTCTTGTATTTATTTTCCTATTTATGTTTTAAGGAGATGCCTTACATTTCCAGGGGTGCAGCAGAGGTAGAAATTTGATTTATAGAATCCATTTGCTGGCAGTGGCGTGCCAGCAGCTCGTCCCCAGCTCTGTGTCACAGCTGTGTCCCTCTGGGCTGCAGGACACATGGAGAGGGGCAGGTGTGTGAGCACATCCAGGCTGCTGCTGCTGCTGCTGCCCAGACAGGTTTGGGTGGGGGGAAAGGGCACAGGGGAGACAGTGCTGGGGGACTGAGCCCTCTTTTTCAACAAGGAGATGCCTCTGTGTTGCATACTGTTGGATTTAGCCTTTTCTGACTCAGAGATGGGGCAGCTGAGAGGAGTTTTTAAAACTTTTTATTCCATTTTCAGTCTCATATGAAGGGTGAGACAATACAGATGTTATAATTCACGCCATCACAATCAGAAGGCAACTATTTCCTAATTACAAAACACTGTAAGCGTTTCTTGGCCTATCAGCTCTTTGCCACACTTGAAACAGGGTAGAAATTTAACTTGAGTAGAAATCTATTTCAAATGTAAGTGAAGTGTGAATTATTTAGTTGGTAGCTTACTTAATAGATGAAATATGCTATTTTAACTTGTTTAGTCTGCTAACTCTACTATGCCCAGAACTCTTGCCCTTACAAAAAGCCTGTGCTCACAGAACTATGTCACACAAAGAGAAAAAGAATGCAAACTTCCAAGCTAAAAGAGAAATAAGAAGAGCCCCTTGAACCTTAAAATAAAATAAAGCCAAAGCTGAAGCTACAAGAAACAGTCAAGATAACAAAAAAACTCTCTGTACAAAGACTAATAAGAATGAATTGTATAACAAAACTAGTAAAATAAATATGCATAAACCTATTATAAAACCCTATATATATACCCAAGTAAAAGAAATAAAAGAGACTCAAAACTTTTTGAGAGTGCATGTCTTTTAGAAGAACAATCCACATGCACCCAACACAAAATAAAAATACATACCTACTTCCCAACTTTTACAAGTTGTAAAGTCGTAAAATAAGGGGTTTTTTCCACAAATCATTTATGCTGTAGATGCCTTAAAGCCAATAATCTAAAATTACCTCTCGTGGGTGCTCTTACAATGCATCTTTCACAGTTCTGTCTCTCCAAAGTATCCAGTCTGATTTGCAAGGCCATCCCTTGAAACTTCTTTTTAGCTCCATTTCTCTCTCCACAATGTCTGTCCTATTCCATGGCATTTCTAAATCAGCATTTCTGATCTCAAAGTTTGCATACAGATCCAATCTGTGTGAGCCTTCTGTCAGGCTCTGAGAACTCTGTAAAAATCCATTTCCCACAGCATACAAGTAAATATATTATAAAAGGAAGGCCTTACACAATATGGTTGAGGCCGCAGCAGCTCCCCACATCCCCTGCCCCCATTGCCAGCCCTCGATTAATTAGTCCTTGCCGTTATTATTTACTTATCAGCCCTTTATTAGTCACACACGGCCTTGTCCCCTGACACTTGCTTTGTTCTTTTGTGAGATTAGATCAGGCTGTTTGTTCCCTTGTTTACAGACGTGTTGTAATCCCAGCCGCCTCCCTTCAGTGTTTAATGAAGGTATTTACTCGGAATTGTTTGCCGGGATTTTCTTCCACAGCTGAGGGATAAGAAGGGTTTGGAGCACGGCTGTTTCATTCCAATCGTTTGTATTAATTGATATTTTCGATCAAATGGAGGAGACTTAACTGGCCTAAGTGGTTGTTACCTCTGAGTCAGTGGCTTCTCTTGGAGGAACGCAACCCATGAATTTTGTCACAGACGCTGACAGGGATGTTTTGGGCTCAAACAACAAATGCTCAGTGCAGCCACAAGAACGAGCAGCAGGGAGATGGGAACGAGCCATTCCACCTTGGAATAACCCACGCAGGGGGCATTCCCAGCAGTGGAAAACATTAACAAAAGTTGCTGTCACCATGAAGCTCGGCTGCCACCAGCCAGGGCTGCTTCCTCAGCATGACCTGGGGACAGCAAGGCCCCGCTCGTGGGGACACCCCAGCTCCTGGCAGGAGGGCTGGTGGCTGCCCCTGCTCAGGGGAAGGTGGCCCAGGTCCCCCCCAGCTCTGCAGGGGACACCAGCTCTCCCCTGGCTCTCTGCAGCTGTGCCAAGGTCGCTGTCCCCAGGTGACGATGTTGTGTCCCAGTCCTGGGAAAGGGAACAGCAGCTGGACTGCACACAGTGAAAAAGGATCAACCCCTGCTTCTCTGGGCTCCAAAGCAAAGCCAAACCATTCCCCCAGGGCACAGCATCCCCGTGGGATCCCACAGGATAAGGGGTGATGGGTTGGGATCAGGTGGGATCAGGGATGGGATCAGGCGGGATCAGGAGTGATGGGTTTGGATCAGGGATGGGATCAGGTGGGATCACAGGTGATGGGTTGGGATTAGGGATGGGATGGTCCCCTTCCCTGAGCCAGGAGAGCTGCACTCCCCCTCCCNTTCCTAGCTCCATTTCTCTCTCCACAATGTCTGTCCTATTCCATGGCATTTCTAAATCAGCATTTCTGATCTCAAAGTTTGCATACAGATCCAATCTGTGTGAGCCTTCTGTCAGGCTCTGAGAACTCTGTAAAAATCCATTTCCCACAGCATACAAGTAAATATATTATAAAAGGAAGGCCTTACACAATATGGTTGAGGCCCCAGCAGCTCCCCACATCCCCTGCCCCCATTGCCAGCCCTCGATTAATTAGTCCTTGCCGTTATTATTTACTTATCAGCCCTTTATTAGTCACACACGGCCTTGTCCCCTGACACTTGCTTTGTTCTTTTGTGAGATTAGATCAGGCTGTTTGTTCCCTTGTTTACAGACGTGTTGTAATCCCAGCCGCCTCCCTTCAGTGTTTAATGAAGGTATTTACTCGGAATTGTTTGCCGGGATTTTCTTCCACAGCTGAGGGATAAGAAGGGTTTGGAGCACGGCTGTTTCATTCCAATCGTTTGTATTAATTGATATTTTCGATCAAATGGAGGAGACTTAACTGGCCTAAGTGGTTGTTACCTCTGAGTCAGTGGCTTCTCTTGGAGGAACGCAACCCATGAATTTTGTCACAGACGCTGACAGGGATGTTTTGGGCTCAAACAACAAATGCTCAGTGCAGCCACAAGAACGAGCACCAGGGAGATGGGAACGAGCCATTCCACCTTGGAATAACCCACGCAGGGGGCATTCCCAGCAGTGGAAAACATTAACAAAAGTTGCTGTCACCATGAAGCTCGGCTGCCACCAGCCAGGGCTGCTTCCTCAGCATGACCTGGGGACAGCAAGGCCCCGCTCGTGGGGACACCCCAGCTCCTGGCAGGAGGGCTGGTGGCTGCCCCTGCTCAGGGGAAGGTGGCCCAGGTCCCCCCCAGCTCTGCAGGGGACACCAGCTCTCCCCTGGCTCTCTGCAGCTGTGCCAAGGTCGCTGTCCCCAGGTGACGATGTTGTGTCCCAGTCCTGGGAAAGGGAACAGCAGCTGGACTGCACACAGTGAAAAAGGATCAACCCCTGCTTCTCTGGGCTCCAAAGCAAAGCCAAACCATTCCCCCAGGGCACAGCATCCCCGTGGGATCCCACAGGATAAGGGGTGATGGGTTGGGATCAGGTGGGATCAGGGATGGGATCAGGCGGGATCAGGAGTGATGGGTTTGGATCAGGGATGGGATCAGGTGGGATCACAGGTGATGGGTTGGGATTAGGGATGGGATGGTCCCCTTCCCTGAGCCAGGAGAGCTGCACTCCCTCTCCCTGCACCCCGCAGCTCATGGCTCCCTCAGCTCCAGACACAGCTGAACACCTCCTGAAAAGTGTCACCACAGGCTCCAGACACCTCTGGAAAAGTGTCACCACAGGCTCTGGACACACCTGGACACCTCCGGACAAGTGCCACCACAGGCTCTGGACAGGTGTCACCACAGGCTCCGGACACCTCCGCACAGGTGTCACCACAGGTTTGGAACAACGAGTGGACCCAGCCAAGTGACAGCGCCATTCCCAGGCCAGCCCCAAGCCCAGAGCAGGATTCCATGTGCTGGTGAGTAAATGCCTGTGCTAAGAATAGCTCCTTCCAGCCTTGCTGCTCACCCACCTTATCCTGCTCCAATTACCTGCCTTAATTTACTCCAGCTGTTCCTCCAGAGCTCCATGATCTATTTTCTACCCCCTCCTGGCTCCTGCTTGATTTCCCTGTATATTTTAACATTCCCCATTGGTTTTCTGGCTGGAAGTGCCTCTCCTGACAGGAAGGCTGCTTCCAGCATTGCTGCATTCCCGCTCCTTCCCATTCCCATCCGCTCTCAGCAGGCTCTGCAGCACATCCAGCTGCTGGCAGCACGCTGGATCCCTGCAGAATGCTTTCATCCCAGGAAGCACTTGTTCCTGAATGAAACTTATTGTCCTGACCCGTTCCCATCTCTCTCAGCAGACAGGTTTGAGGAGGAAAATCGCAGTCTGAATTCCTGATGCTCCGCTGGAAACCTGGCTCAGCTGTTATTTTGCAAATAGGGGAAATTTCTCCTCTCCCAGTCCTGGCTGGGTGGGAATCCTTGTTCCCAGTGCAGGGCTGTGGCACTGTGGCTGTCACTTGGAGGCGCAGGGCCAGCCAGTGGTGCTGGTCCCTTATTTCCTCTTTGGAGAGGGAAAAAATGGTGATGGGGACAGATTTTGGTACAGCTGGAGCTGCAAAGCTACTCTGCTCCAGGGATGAATCCCAGCGTGGGTCTGATCCTACTTCCCCCTCCACAAGCCTTTCACTGTCAGGCCCGGGAGCAGGAGGAAGTAAAAACAATGGAGGTTCCAGATGGGATGGGGTCCATGGGATGGGATAGGAGTAGAGTGAAACATATGAGAGTGGGATGGGATCAGGAGAAATTGTGTGGGAGTGGGAGGGATCAGGAGGGAGCAGGTGGCAGCAGGATGGGAGTGGGTGTGATTGGGTGAGATGGGAATGGGATTGGTTGGGATCAACTCCCATGAGTGGGATGGGATCGGGTGGGGTTAGTAGGGATCGGGGATGGGACTGGGGTGAGATAGGGTGGGTCAGGGGTGATGGTGGGATCCGGAGTGATGGGTTAGGATCAGGGGTGCGATATGGGGTGATGGTTGGGATCAGGGATGGGATCGGCGGTCCCGGAGCAGCGCCCGAAGGCGGCGGCCCG
>VWZP01010431.1:234576-283945 GCA_013396995.1 Dicaeum eximium | reverse complement strand
CCGAACGGACCCGAACGGCACTGACCAACCGGCACCGGCCGGGACCGAACGGACCCGAACGGGACCGAACGGACCCGAACGGCACTGACCAACCGGCACCGGCCGGGACCCCCCGGCTCAGCCCGACCCGAACCGTCCCGCACTGACCGGAACCGTCTGGCAGCGCCCCGCACGGACCGGCCCGGGGCGGGCACGGCAGCGGCGAGAGGTGCCCCCGAGCAGCGGCCGCTCCCCGTAGCCGTCCCCGGGCCTGCTCCGGCCGCAGCGCTCCCGCTGCCCTGGGGACACCGCGGGGACAGGGACACGCTCAGCTCTGCCCTGGACACTCCGCAGCGAGGACCCTCCCGGAGCACCCCGAATGCGGGACCGGGGATGCTTCTGGGGACCGGGGAACTGCCGTGGGCTGTCACTGCCACCCTTTTCGCACGGTGCTGTCACTCCTTGGGAGTGGCAACCCCCCGGTGCTCTCCTCTGAGCCGCTCCCGAGGGTGCACCCGAGCAGGAAGTGCTGTCCCTGATGCCGGCAGTTGGGTCAAGGACTTTATTTCCCTGCTCTGTAGTGGTTTTGCTAACAGGTCCCACCAGTATCCAAAGCTGGTAGAGACAGCAGGGTCTGCTCCTCTAAATGGGATTTTTCAGCCAGTTTGAGGGTGTTCAGCCTCAATTCCCCCATGTTCCTGCACCTCAGAGCATTTTCCATCCCAGGGGACCCGGGTTAGGCTCTGCAGCCTCCATTGCAGATCCAGAAATATTTATTCCTGTAAAGGCATCTGCTCCACTCCACAACTCAACTCCCCAGGTGATGCAATAGCTCTTCCTCTACAAGGAGTGTCTGGGCTCGTGTTCTTCCAAAGGGCAGAGAAATGGGAATTTTCTGATGGAAACCTGGTTATTTGGGACAATCCTATCCAACTCTGCAGGCTGGAGACATCGCTTGCTGCAGAATTGGCAGCTCCCTGTCAAGCAGCCAAGGGATTACTGCTTCCCTTCCTGCTGAAGCTCCCTGGTGTTTGTTCCATCTCCATCCCTCCTATCTGGAGCTTCACACACACTGTGCCTTTCATCTCCTGGTGGCAGGGTGATGCAGGTGTCCTGTCCAGGCTCAGCAGGACAGCAGGGTGGTGCTGGGCATGGGTCCCACCTGGGCAGGGCTTTCCTTGTCAGCTTTGGCCAGCCTGTCCCACAGGGAAACGCATCCCCAGCCTGGTGGGTGACTGTTATCCTCAGGAATCCTTCTTTTCCCTCAGTGGGCAGCTGGATAAGGTGTGTCCTGTTCTTTGGCTGATGCTGCCCAGGAAGGCACAGCCAGAGCAGCAGGTGGAGGGAGCTTTGTGTTCCAAGCTGTAGGAAAGTCCTTCCAAACCCTCGCTCTCAAGGTGCTGCAGATGGAGCAAAACCACCTTGGGTGGATGAGGATACTGAGCCAAAGGGATCAAAAGTCCTCCTGGAGGCCCTGCCTGCAGCCTCCTGCTCAGGGACACCCTTGCTGAGCCATCTGGCCAGGAGACCAAGGATTCAGACTCTTCCAATAGTCCTGAGCCAGAAGTTCAATCCTGAGCCATGGCAGCAAAGCCAGCAGTTGTTTCCAGAACAGCCAGCCCTGCACTGACCTTCTGTGACTCTCATCCCTCCCACCTGCTCCCAGGACCTGTTTCCCATGCAGAAAGGCAGAGGTGATGCTTTGTCACAACTCTTCCACAATTGGGAAGAGGTGACGAGGGCCGGGTGACCCCCTCAGCACCTGGATCTCCTTCTCATTGAAATCAGGGCATGGAACCGGAAGCAGAGGTTTTAACAAACAAGAATTTCAATCTGAAGGAAAAGCGTGGGCAGCAGGGGAGGGGAGGGGGGGGGATTCTGCCCCTGCAGAGCTGCCCCAGCCCTGGGCCCAGCACAGGGAGGAGCTGGAGCTGCTGCAGAGAGCCCAGAGGAAGCTGTGGGATGAGCAGAGGGATGGATCAGCTTTGCTGGGAGGAAAGGCTGGCACAGCTGGGATTGTTCACCTGCACAGGAGAAGCTTTGGGGTGAGCTCAGTGTGGCCTTGCAGGGCCTGAAGGAGCTGCAGGAAACATGGAGAGAGACTTTGGACAAGGGATAGGGGGACAGGACACAGGGAATGGCTTCAGACTGACACAGGGCAGGGATGGATGGGATATTGGGAATTAGGAATTGTTCCCTGTGAGGGTGGGCAGGCCCTGGCACAGGGTGCCCAGAGCAGCTGGGGCTGCCCCTGGATCCTTGGCAGTGGCCAAGGCCAGGTTGGACAGGGCTTGGAGCAGCCTGGGATGGCAGAAGGTGTCCCTGCCCATGGCTTTAAGGACAATCTTTAATGTCTCTTCCCACCCAACCCATTCTGGGATTTCTGTTCCATGAAAAGCCCCATGGCAGCAGGTCAGGGTGGCCTGGTGCCCTGCAGGGGAGGACCAGGGGCCCCAGGGCTCCCTCCTGGTGCCCCTTGCTTGGGTGTGCATTACAAGGAGCTGAAGCCTGCACAGATCTGGGAGCAAGCAAAGGAATCCCAGCCTGAGCTAATCCAGCCTCTGGTCAATATTGGAGTTTTGCTCACCAGATATTTTAAAACCCCACACTCCAAATATTCACTTCCCCAACCTTAAAGACTTTAAAACGACGTGAAAATACCCTTACCTGGGAAAAAGAACCACGAGAAAGGTCACTTGTGTTTAAAAGGCACCAGTCACTGTTTTGTTTAACTCTTAAAGGATCGTTTAAGAACACAAAGGAGGAACCTGGATTTGCCAGAGCTTGTTTGCTTACACAAAGGATTTGCTCTGAGTTCCACCAGCTGCACAGACTTTAACCTGTTCCTGGCTGGGTTGTGGTTGTCCAGGCTTCACCAAAGGCTCCAGCCAGAGATTCACCCATTTTTCCTGGCTTTTCCAGGCACTGAGCACAATGGTGGGTAGAAATTCTCAGTGCTGGAGGGCACAGAAGAACAGATCTTGTTTCTGGAAGGACACCAGAACCAGGGCTTGTGTCTCACTGGGATTAGAAAGTGTCAATGTAACAATAATCCATGAAAAAAATACCCTTTTTTAATTTCTAGCTTGCCTGGATTTTTCCTTCTTTGCTCCATTGGGTACAGTGCCACTTCCCTAAAGCTCCTGTCACGTTCCCAGCAAAGAGGAAGGCTCCTGTCACTCCAGGCCCTGAGGGTGTCCAGCAAGAGCAGAGCTCCTGCAGCCACCACTTCAAGGTGCTGGTCACATCTGCCAGCCCCGTGCCCATGTGCCAGCCTGCCCTGGGCACTGTCACTCGTGGGTGACTGCATCCCTCCCCAAGGGGCCAGGCAGAGCATTTCCACCTCACCAACTGCACTCCCAGCACATCCAGACCCATTTCCTGCCTTGCCCTGGCTCTGGGCAGGCACAGACGTGAGGGACATATCCTTTTCCTTCTCTGAGGGACATTTCCTGCTCCTCATGTGAGGGACATTTCCTGCTCCTTGTGTGAAGGACACTTCCTGCTCCTCATGTGAGGGATATTTCCTGCTCCTCGTGTGAGGGACATTTCATTCTTCTGTGTAAGGGACATTTCCTTCTCCTCATGTGAGGGACATTTCCTTCTCTTCCTGGAGGAACATTTCCCGCTCCTCATGTGAGGGACATTTCCTTCTCTTCCTGTGAGGGACATTTCCTGCTCCTCATGTGAGGGTCATTTCCAGCTCTGCATGGAAAGCACATGAAGGGAATGCCTGGATCCAAGGACACTTTCCTTCCCAGCTCCCACCCCTCACTTCCAGCCTGTGTTTGCCTCCCAAAGGGCTGGGGATGAAGGCTCATCAGCACATCAGGCACTGCTCCACCCGGGGCTGTGCTGGGGGCAGTGGCAGGTGCTTTGTGCCAGGTTTTAGCTCCTTTGTCATCCTTAGAAAAGTCTGGGAGAAGCAACAATCAGCTGCCCAGGAGAATTAGAAATGGGCTGGGCCAGGTGAGGCAATTTCTGTTGGGATTCTGGGTTATAAATGGGAGCTCTCTGCACCGATTAGCAAAGCACAATGGATGAAGAAATATAATTTCCCTTCCACTTTTCATTTCAGAGGCGGAATTTCCTCTCTCTTAGCAAGCAGAGCCCGGCCCCTGGGCAGGCCTGGGTGACAAATGCTGCGTGCAGAGGTGCTGGCAGCGTGGCCAGCCCCACTCCCAGCCTTGCTGGGATGGCTGGGATGCTGCAGGGTGGGTGCTCTGGGGCACTGGGGGCTGCCCAGGCACAGCACACACAGTCCAGGCTGGGGATGCTGTTCCCTTGGGGATTCTGGCTCCTGGTGACACTGGTCGGGCATCACCCAGGGCTGGCCCCCACCCAGCATGCACTGAACTGGAAATGCCAATATCCCAAGGGACACCAGGAAGACTGGGATTTTCAGAGCTTCCCATTGCACAGCCCTGCCCTCAGCTCCCTCCTCCTCTGCCAGACTTGGATCTTTGGGCTGAAATTTTCCATGTCAGGGTTCTGGAAGAGGCTGAAGTGCTCTGCTGTGTTTCATCCACACAACTCTGCTATTTCTGAGCCTGAGCTGGAGACAAAAGACCTCATTTTGATAAGGCAAGGAACACTGGAGACTCATTCTTTGAATAATTCCAGCTCTTCTGTGCTTTGGAGCAGGGACTGAAAATTTCACAGAAAGCTGAAATCTCCTTTCTTTTATTTTTTCTGTGAGAGAAAAGCATTGACTTGAGTGTTCTCCAAGGAGCTGGTGTTTTGTAGCTGGACCTTCTCTGCCTGGAGGCAAACAGGCACACCTCTGGTAGTGCCCAGAATATTCCCTTCCTACTCCTCCCTGCATTCCTGCAGCACAGCATTCCTGCTGTGGATGCAGGAGTTGGATTTGATGATCCCTGTGGGTTTTTTCCAACTCCAACAGAGATTATGTGGCTCTTTTCTGTTCTCTAAATTGGATCCCTGCTGCTCAGGGGTGCAGGAGCCCAAAAGGCAGGAGTAAGTCCTAACCCTAGTGGGGAGGAGAGCAGGTTTGGGGTTTTTTAACCAAAATATAATGCAGGGAATGAGAGAAGTTCTGACTCCAGCTCCTTTGCTGAGGGAGATGAGGGGCAGGATGAGGTGATAGAGTCAGAAGGAGCCCATGGTTTGCAGTGACAGCTTGGGAGAGGCCTTGGGACCAGACTGAGCCAGGGGGTTGGAGCAGGAGGGAGGTGGGAAATCCATGGATTTACAGCATTGGCTCCAGACTCCAGCTTTGCCCTTCCCCAGGAGCTGGGGGGCTGCTCTGGGCTCTGGGGGACAGCCTGGGACTGCAGGGACACCAGAGCTTTTCAGGACATCTCTGAAGGGGGACAAAACTAAGGCAGCAGTGCCTTCACGGCAGTGGGGGGGTGCAAACCTCCCAAAGTGTGGGAAACATGGCTGGACTGATGGTGTCCAGAGCCTGGTAAATGCACAGGAACAGAGATTTCCTCGGCGATATCTGGTAGGAAATGCTCCCACATCCCTGGATTTCACACCTGTGGCTGCCACCACGAGCAGAGGAGATCCCACCATATCCCACACCTCAGACTCTGGCGTTCCTTGGAAAACTGTCCCTGATCCCACCCAGGGCTGAGAGCCCAGGCTCACACAGCATTTCCCTGTCCCCAGGGTGCCATCCTCCCTGTCCTGTCCCCATCCCTCACGCTGGCCTGGCCAGTGACGGAGCAGCCTTTTCCCTCCCCATTCTGGGATGAGGCTTTCTCCCTGCAGGACGGGTCTTTAGCTCAAGGTTGCTGGAAATGCCTGTTTATTTTCATTAGTGGTGCCAGCCCCACTGCCCTTAATCCCCAGGGAGTGGCTTTTATTGCTCCATGATAAGGACTGTCAAAATTTTGCCAACAAGAAAAGAAAAATTGGATTTTCAGCTGCATTTTTTTAGCAGATACTGTCAGGTTTCTAAGGAAAAAAAAAACCAAACAAACAAGCAACCCAGAGAAAACTCAAAGAAGCTTTGCTTTTTACTGAGCATAACAAAAATACATGGAGCTATATAAAAACATATGTCTGGATTCCAGCTGAACTGTCAGATCCTAAAGGTGTGTGATTTCCACTGGGGTGGGGGTGATAAATGGAGCCCACTCTTCCCACACCTCTGTCATGAGCAAACACCACCTGGAGGAGGAATTCTGGGGGAAAAGGGCAGAAATCCTAAAGGTTGATAATAGAAAAAGTGTGTGTGAGTGTTCGTGGAGGAGACAAAGGAGGAGGGAGGAGAAGGGAGAGTGTGGAGGGGAGGAAATTTGGGTGAGAATGGTCATCCCAAGAGCTAAGGGGGCAGCCAGGAGCTCTCACCCTGCCCATCTGCAGGAGGTGGCCACAGTGAGAGCTCTCTGTCCCCAGGCAGGGGACTGTCCCCAAGCCCCAGAGTCAGCAGTGCTGCTCCTGCCTCTCCCTCTCCTCGTGCAGGTTTGAAGGAATCTGCTGGGATGTCCTCAGGACAGGGAGCCACACACCAGCCAGGACACAGGATGGCCACCCTCGAGTGCCAGGCCCCAGAGGGCTCTGTCCAGCTGGGCTCGAGGCACAATTCAGGAGGTGACACCTGGAGCAGAGGACACCCCACGGCACAGGAAGGGTGCCTGTGCCACATCCCAGTGCTGGATCAGCCCCAAAGGGCAGGAGACAGCCCAGGGCAGGGCTGGGCCTCTCTGCCTTCATCCCACAGACCCCGAAACTTCTGGAGAACCCAGACTCCGGTGGGGTCTCAGACCCTCGTAGCCTTACACGGGTCAACCTCGTGTTTTGTGTGGGAGCAGAGCAGAGGGGAGGTGACCTCAGGGACCCATGCAGAGCTTGCTGTGCCTGGAGAACAGCTTGTCCCACTCTCCTGGCAAAGCCAAGGCCACCAAGGCTTCTCCCAGGGCCGTTCTGCTGCAGCTGCCTTCAGGAAGGGTCATCCCTGAGTGCAGCAGGGAACACATTATCATTCACCTGCTGGCAGGGCTGGGAGCTTTGTTTATTGAAAATAAACACACACTGGCTGCTTAAAATGCTGAGCAAAGGTGAGGCTGGGGACAGGCAGAGCGCTTGGCCTCTCCTTGATAAATTACCTTTCAGCAGCATCTCTCTCCTGCAACAAGTACTTCATACCAGAGGTGCTGCAGTGCTCTCCTTGCTGGGGAGAAAGGAGAGGCTTTTCAGAGCATCCAGCTCTCAGGGCTTCACTCCTTGGGCTCCCCTGTCACAAATGATTAAAAGCCTTTTTCACCCGAGCTGTGGCTCAGGCGACCTTCTGAGCCCTGGCTGCAAACAAAACCTGAGACACACTTGGTAAAAGAAGCAAAAAAGAAGGGGGGTGGAAGGGAAATTAGAAACATGGAAATGTAATAACTTTCCATTATGCAAATTTGATTTAATCAGAGACAAAGTTGAAGTGCAATAAAAACATACTTTCATTAAGTTTATGACTTTCAGACTCCATAATCCCCCAGAAATGTCAATTATAATGTTACCATAGTGATCCATGGCTCCAACATCCAAGGGATCAGCTTTCCCACCATGAGGGCGCACTGAAGATGGGCCAAGACCTGGTTTCTCAACTCCTTAAACTGGTCATGACCACTGACAAATGTTTTTTTTTCAGCTTGGACAAGTCTTAAAAGTTAAGCCCAGCTCAAATCATCTGAAGGAGTGATGGGATCACCTGGTGGATGTACTAGGCATGGATTTCCACTCCTGCTGCTCGAAGTCTGTTGTAGTTGTGCAGCCCCTGAAAGGAGCAGCCCAGGAGGGGTTCCCAGGTGTGGGCAGAGCAGGGAGTGTCCGAGCTGCAGCCTTGGTCACCAGCACCTGCAAGGGGCTACAAGGAAGCAGGAGAGGGAGCTTTCATCAGGAACTGGAGTGACATTGATGCCGTGGGAAGGCTGACCTAGAACAGGGGCTGGACAGAGTTAGAGAATAACGCAGGGATTTATTAAAAGGATTTCCTCAATGGATCCACCTTGGGCAGCACAAGAGCCCAGCCAGGGCTGCATCCAAGATGAACCAAAATGGGCACAAAATGGACACTGGGCATGGGCTCTGTCACTTTTGTAAGTTCTGGTCTGTCACCGATGAGACAGGGGACAGGAAAGAAGGTGACATGTTGATTCCATTATTTCAGAAGGCAAAGAACCTTTTATTAATAGAAAATCACACTTCTTACAGACAGCATCGTGGAGCTAAGACCTGATCACTCTTCAGCAACACTTCTCACACCATTGGTCAAAGGAACAGCACCTACTTGAAAATATCTTTCTATAAACAGCAAGTGCAGAGGATGAGATAATAATTGGTTTAATTCTTTCTCTGAGCTTTCCCAGGATGAGCCTGGGTGAATATGTTTCTCTCTATTACCAGAGACTGAGAATATCCACACTGATCCATATGCATATTGGAGTTAATTCTCCAATTACAGCTTTAGCCCATCAAGTCCCATCCTTCTTGTTTTCTCTCTTCAGTCCACATTGTTTGTGCTCTTGGGCCTGAGATTTGGATCATTTGTCCTTGGTCCCCAGCTAGAGAAGGAATTGTTTTGTCTCCCTGCTCTGTGCACAGAGCTCACCATCCCCTGATATGGAGCCCAGACCCACACACTAAAGCAGCCCAGAATCTGAAAAATATAAAAGCTAAAACCTGAGGCAACATAACAGAACAGCAGGAATGGCTTCAGACTGAAAGAGGGGAAATTCTGGTTGAATATTAGGGAGAAATCCTTCCCTGTGAGGCCCTGGCACAGGGTGCCCAGAGCAGCTGGGGCTGCCCCTGGATCCCTGGCAGTGTCCAAGGCCAGGCTGGACAGGGCTTGGAGCAGCCTGGGACAGTGGGAGGTGTCCCTGCCATGGCAGGGGGGGCACTGGATGGGATTTAAGGTCCCTTCCCACCAAACCTGTTGTGGGATTCTGGGAATCTGGGATTCTCCAAGCACTGTGCCTGTGACAGGAACTTTCTCATCCCTCCCTGCAGGCTCGCTGGGGTTCAGTGAACACTGCATTTCCCCAGCCTGTGCAAAGGCTGTGGTTTTGTACAGACACGGGGAGCAGGGCATTGTCTGCTGGATTAGGGCCTTGATATTCCTAATCACACGCTGCCTCATCCTTTTGGAGTGCTCAGAGCCCTATTCAGTGGCATTCAGTGGCTTCTCTGGGTGCTATTTCAGATGCAGAATAATTAGCAACACGGAGGAAAAGCAACAAAGCCATGAATGGTATTTAGAGACAATTATCCCACCGAACCATTCCTTACTATTATAAATGGAGCTTATTAGCACTAAATTGTTTCCATAGGAAGCAGCATCAGCAATAAAAAGAATGGCTGCAGGCTGGCTCTGCAGCACGGGAGGCAGCACAAAGGAGCTGCCCATCTCCCCCTTGCTGCAGGGCACGTGCAGAGACAAACCCACGGGCCTGGCATGGTTTGGGGAGCATCAGCTGGGCACTGCCACCCCCTGCCTCACCCCTGGCACAGCATGGGGATACTGGAGAGGGCTGGCAGCACTGGAGTGAACTGGTCTGCAGTGGAGAGGAGAGCTGGGGGTGTTCACCTGAGGAAGGGAGGGCTCAGGGTCAATTTAGAGCCCTTTTCAGGGCTTAAAGGGGCTCCAAGAGATCAGGAAAGGGACTTTAGACAAGGGCCTGCAGTGGCAGGACAAAGGGGAGTGGGTCCAGAGGAGAAATTTGGGTTGGCTATTGGGAAGGAATTCCTCCGTGTGAGGGTGGGCAGGCCCTGGCACAGGGTGCCCAGAGCAGCTGTGGCTGTCCCTGGATCCCTGGAAATGTCCAAGGCCAGGCTGGACAGGGCTTGGAGCAGCCTGGGATGGAGGAAGGTGTCCCTACCATGGCAGGGGTGGCACTGGATGGGCTTCAAGTCCCTCCCAGCCCAAACCATTCAGAGATTCTGTTATTCTATATTCAAGCTCATAAAATCATTTGCCTCACTACATTTAATTGACAGGGAACCCCAAATGTCAAGTAGAGAATTTGGGCATTTCTCTGCTTTGATGTGATATTCAGGCCTGGATGACTAAATCCTTCCTGTACCATAAATACTCATTTGTTTAATGGATTTCCGCTAAATCCTGAAAGATGAGGTGGTCTCTGAGAACTGCTCGGGGTCTATGGGTGTGGGTTTGCCTGGATTAGCTCCTCCAGGGCTCCTCCAGTCTCCTGATCCTGTTCCATGAGTGCTCCTTCCATGTCAGGAGGAGTCTGACATCTGTGATCCAGGCTAAGGTATGAGCAGGTCAGCAAACCCTGCTAAATAAAATCCTAACCCTCCACCTAAACTCAACACTGACATTAATGCTAACCCTAACACAAACCCAAACCATATTCTTAAACCTAACCCACCCTAAACTGTAAATCTAAACCTAAAACTCCACTAACCCCAAACCCAACCATAACCCCAGCTCTAAGACTAGCTCTCACCTTAAACCTAACTTTAACCTTAATCCTAATAGTAACTCTATCTCTCAACCTAACCAATCCTAATTCTCACCCTAAACCTAACCTTAACCTTAATCCTAACCCTAACCCTAACCCTAACACTCAACCTAACCAACCCTAAGTCTCACCCTAAACCTAACCTTAACCTTAACCCTAGGCCTAGCCCTGCTCAGCAGGAGAGAAGCCACTGAGGCTCCTCCAGCAGAGCCTTTGTGTGAGGTTCTGCTCCTCCCTGGCTGGCCACGCTCTGCAGGCCCCCGGAGCCTCCCTGATGATTTACTGTGTGCTTCTGTTCACCCATTGCTCCAAATTTGTGGGGAATTCCCTCCCCCTCCCCATGAAATAGCACTGGTGCCATTTATAGGGTGTAAAGCACACCTGGGAGAGGCCACAGGCACAGCAGTAAAACCAGCGCTGCCAGGGGAGCTCAGGCGTCTGCACAGGGGAACATTCATTTCCCTTCACTGGAGATTTGATTTCCCTCTCTTTATCAGGACGTGATAACGGCACCAAGCACTGCAGAGAGCTTGAAAGGCTCTGGATGAATCTCCCCCTTTGGCCTCCGAAGGTTTGGGATTTTCTGCAGGGCCTGCCCCTTGCCATGAGGGATTTCCTCGTCAGCCCCTCAATTTTCCCACTGAGACATGCAAAATGCTAAGGACTGCTTGGCTGTGATGTGTTCAGCAATTAGGGGCATTCACAAGTAACAATTTTTGGCCGTTTCTGTGGCAGACCAGGGGCTGTAACCCCATGTCCCTCGCTGGTGGCCGCTGCCGGAGCGAGCTCATGGATCAGCAACTTCCTGCAGGAAATTCTTTGCTCCATCAGTTGCACATTAACATTTGCCATCCCTTTGAGCTCTGCAGATGAAGAAACATCTTTGGGAAGGGGCAGAGGGAGTCAGGCCAATTACTGGTGCATCAGTGAGTGGAAGGAGCAGGAGCTCCATGGGTGGCCAAAGCTCCCCCAGCGATGGAGCAGAGCCCTCGTGAGCAGCACAGAATTAATTAGCGCTAAAGAGCAGCAGCCAGAGAAACTCCAGGAGTAAATGTCATCTCCAAAGTAGGGCAGGAAGGTAACTGTGGACTAATTACCACATCTTCACTGCGGGAAAAGGACAGGACTGCCAGTGCGGCCTCCTGTGGGTGCCCCAGGCAAGGCCACCAAAGGTTAACGCGGACTGAGGCGAGCAGGAATTGCTGCTGTCTCGCAGGAACAACTCATCATCATTCCAGAGGAGCTCTGCTGGTGACAAAGCACAGCAGAGAGCCCTGCACATCTGTTACACGTGCTGGCTCCTCGTGGCTGTGCAGGGCTGCTGTAAAGAATGCTCATAAATACCGGAACCAAGTGAATGTTTCCCTCAGTCTCCTGCTATCTGTTATTTTGCTCAGGTGAAGCTGCATTCAGGAGTCAGAGCTGTCTGCAAAGCGTCCTGGCACAGAGCTGGCAGCCCCAGAGCTGGGGGTGCCGTGGGAGTGCAGCCTGGCAGGGGCTCCGTGCCATTTGGGATCTCTGCCGTTCCCGTTTGTCCCCAGGACCCTCCTGGTTCAGCAGGTGGGAGGTTTTCCCATGAGAAATCTGTGCAGAGGATTCCTTCCAAACAGGGCTGGCAGAAACAGCCCAGCAAAGAGCCCACGTGCAGGGAACACCCGCTGGGATGGCCACGAGGGCTCCTCCAGGCAGGAATGTCCCTGCCCAGTGTCCCTTCAGCTGCTTGAGCTGAGCTCAGTGACAATCTGGGAAAATCTGTGGAAAAGCAGCATCATCCCCTCACCCCATCCTGCCAGAGCTCCTCTTCCTCCCTGCTGCCACCTCTGAGCACTGTGGGCTCACAGGGACATGGAGGCAGCTGCTCCTCAGGGCAAGGGACAAAGGCACAGCCGGGCAGGCAGGGCCATGTCCTCACCACAGAGGGGGCAGTGCCACTGTGCCCTACACAGGCAGGGGACAGGGACAAGAGCCAGCCAGGATGGCCAGGAAAGTCCATAGGGGTAAAGTAGGTAAAGTGTGAGTCCAGGTGAGCAGGTTGGGCACCAGAAACAATGAGGCCTTCTCACCTGGGGCCCCACTGCAGTGGGGAGCACCCCTGGGGCTGCTCACAGGAAGATCCAGGGATGTTTTCCCAAAGTTCCACTTTGTGCACCATAAACCAGAGCTGGCTGTGAGGAGGGTGGGCAGACCCTGGGGAGGGAGCAGCAGGGTTTCTCCAGACACGTTGGGTGGCACCCTCTTGCAGTGCCAGCCCTCTGCTCTCCAGAGTTATGGACTATCCTGTGTTCAGGAGACCCACAAGGATCATGGAGGCCAGCCCTGGGAGTGAATACAGGGATAATCCCAACCCTGGCCTTACTGACACCACGCTCTGAGCTCAGCTCAGTGTCTGCTTTGGGCAAACCCCTGGCATTTCCCTCCCACCCAGGAATGCCCCCAGATGACCCCTGTGTTGCCCAGGGATGGTCTGTCTTTGTGAAGCTCCTGTACCAACACCCCTCGGCTTCTCAGCTCACCCCTCTCCCCCTCTTCTCCCTGTCTGTCCAAAGTCTCGGTCTACTTCCTTTTAAGATTTCAGTTTTGCTCTGTTTGACCTCAATTCCCAACATCATTTACCCCTCTGCTCCTCCTTTAATGACCCCTGGCTGTTGGGGACCAGGGCACTGAAGTGTGGGAGCAAACTGACAAAACAGTGTTTTCTACTTCTCTCCCTCCTTTCTGGGTAATTCCTCACACTCACAGGGATTTTTGGCCCATTGCAGAGCCCTGAGCTGCCTGTCCTTGGGGTGGGAGGTAATTCAAAGAGCCTGGGAAGTGAATCCTACTTTTCCCCCAGCATCTCTTTGAATTCCAAAGGCTATTTCCCTGCACAGTCATTCCCTACAATTAGATCCTTCTCCAGTAAGTTTTCTTTGCTATTCTCATGAATAATGAAGTGTCTGCTGACCACAGCCCTTCATGGCACAGTCCCTTCTCCAGATCCCTCATGAATATCCTGAAGAGTCCAAATCCCTGGGACCTCCTTTCATTTATTCCAGCCCATTGCTTCCTCCTCTAATGAGTTTTTAGTCCATGCAAGGGATTTCCCTTTTATCCCACTGCTTCACTGGAGCTGCTTGTTAAAAGTTCCTTCAAAATTCCAGTCCTGCTTTGATTATTCATTGATTCCTGCAGAATCCCCCACTGGATTTCTCTGCACCACTGGATCACAATTATCAATTCTCTGCTAATTCTGTTCCTCGTTATCACCTCTCTGCCTGCCTGAAGCAGTTTCTCATGCCTGGGCCATATAATTTTTAAGGGAATTATGGAGTGCTTATTCCTGACTTTTTCCTCAGTTTTTTCTGCCATCAGGATGGGTGAGCACAGCCCTAAGTGCCTTTAATGCTGAGCCTTCCCTTCCCAGCTGCCTCGGTGCTGCATTTTCTGGAAATGTTCTGTTCTGTGTGAATTAAAAGGGATTTATCAGCAGTTTAGGGTGCCTTTAGCAAGTTATTCTTCCAAGTGGGTTTTTTGGCTCTTACACTTTCTGGTCTTTGAACACCTCTCTCCAAAGGGAGCTGGGGAGGGATTTTGTGGGGACACATCAGATCTGGGCTTGGCTGAAGGGCACAGGAACTGCAGACCGCCAGAGATGGACTATAGATAAACCAGAGTTAAACCAGAGATAAACCAGCATAAAACCATAATAAAACCATAGATTAACCATAGATTAACCAGATATAAACCATAGAGAGCCATAGATAAACCAGAGATAAAGCAGAGAGAAACCACAATAAAACAATAAATAAACCAGAGGTAAACCATAAATAAACTATAAATAAACCAGAGATAAACCAGATAAACCATAGAAAAACCATAAATAAACCACAGATAAGCCATAATAAAACCATAAATAAACCATAGAGAGCCATTAGATAAACCATAGATGAACCATAAATATACTAGAGATAAACCATAGAAAAACCATAAATAAAGCACAGATAAGCCACAGATAATCCATAATTTTCTGCTGAGGAATTTCCTGTCAGCCACTTTTCCAGAGGATAATGTGATTCCAATACCTGTTTTCACTTTTCTGAAAAGAAACTCAGTTTTTCCTTGGGCTTGTGGGGGAATATTTGACCTATATCAGATGATTTCATTTCTTCATTCAGACTGAAGCGCTTTGGATCAAATTAATTCTGTCAAACAAAATTTCTCTGCTGCTCAATGTCTGACAGGAGCTGCTCTGTACTGAGTCCTCAGCTCCTCCTCTGAGGATACTGATGGGGTTTTCAGGAGAAAGGGAAAAGGTTTGCAGCCCCATGAAATATGAATTTACTTGAAGCCAATTAGGTGTTTCCATGGGCAAGGGTGGAATTTTCCAACTTTAGGAGTGGCATAATTGTCATCTCGCAAAGGATGCTCTGGCATTGTCAGGGTCTGGAATGGTGGTAATTTACAGGCACAGAAAAATAGCAGGAGGTTACCCTGAACATGGATATCACTGAGAACCAGCACAGGGAATTCCAGGCTGCCTTAGGAAGGGAATTGGAGCTGTGATTTTCCCAGTGTGGAGTCTCAAATCTTTTCTCCTGGCAGGTTTGGGAAGGTCTTTGGTCAAATCTTCCAGGACTCCTCCTCCTTTCCAGCATCAGCACAACCCCTTCTCTGAAAGCCCCCAGCCCATCCCACTCCAGGGAGGACACAGCTCCTTGCTTTCCTCCTCCTTCACACATGGAGTGGAGGGACAGGGCCTAGACAAGCAAAGAAGTAAAGCAGTGTAAAACCAACCTCGGCTGCCAGAGGAGCTTGCTAATTAGCTTAACGAGATTTCTTGGAATGAAAAAATATTACTTATTTCATTAGCTGCATGATAATGGTGCTTTGGAATGAATCGAGAGATGAATCTCAGAATTAAGATGTAAAAAAAAAAAAAAATAACCACTGCCAGAAAAGTGTTTTAACCCAGCAGCCAGGTTTGGTTTAATATCCAGGAATATTGTGGGGAAGGAATGACGTGGAGCATATGGAATGGAGTTTTTTGCTTCTGTGACAAATGTGGAGAGCTTGTCCCACATGCCCCTGGGGGTCCCTGCAGCAAGGATTTCTGCTGTCAGAGCTGGAGCCTGAGCTGAGCCTGGGTAAACCAAAAGGTGGGGTCATGGGAAAACCTGGAGCGGAAATCCTGGGATTTTCAGCAGAACTGGTGAGCACTGAACGGAGCACAAGCCTAACCCTAACCCTAACCCTAACCCTAACCCTAACCCTAACCCTAACCTTAACCCTTCCAGAGATTCCAGAGGGGTGTCAGAGGGTCAGACCCCTCCACAGGTGGATTTGTGGGGTTGGGATCATTTTCTGGATGGTGTAGAGCAGCAGGAGCTGCCAGGTTTGGGATGCAGCTGGTGGGCCGGCAGAATGTGGGGAATAATGGGGAAATTAGTCCATGAATA
Source organism: Dicaeum eximium (assembly GCA_013396995.1). NCBI lineage: Eukaryota > Metazoa > Chordata > Aves > Passeriformes > Dicaeidae > Dicaeum > Dicaeum eximium. Next base: position 268,086 of record VWZP01010431.1, on the reverse strand, counting down.
ATGGGCACATTGGATGAATAATCCCTTGGCAAATAATCTGGGATCTGCTGGAGCTGCCTGAGTGTGCTGGGGAAGGGCTGAGGAGTCTGAAGCTCCAGATCCAAGCTTTCTCAACACAGCCTAACAAAGCCCAGATGGTTGGTGAATAGAAAAGGTTTTCATCCTGTGGAAAAAATGCAAACATGGAATTGATGGCTCTGCCGAGCTGGGGGTGGGAAAGAGAGTGAAAATAAACCCAACAATCCCAGTTCATTCTGCAGCAGGGCTGAAAGGAAAAATGCAAACAAACAAGGTCAGGAGCAGCTGTGGGATCAAGCAAGAGGAGCAGAACATCAGCAGAGCTCTGAGCTTCCCTGCACCTCCAAAAACAGGGGAGCAGTGATCTGTCTTTCTGTGCCACACCTTCTCCTCTGTGCCACACCTTCTCCTCTGTGCCACACCCATCCCTCTGTGCCACACCTGTCCCTCTGTGCCACACTTACTGCTCTGTGCCACACCTTCTCCTCTGTGCCACACCTTCTCCTCTGTGCCACACCTGTCCCTCTGTGCCATATCTGTCCCTCCGTGTTTGGGGGGTGGTCAGACTGGTTTCCAGGCCAAAATTAAAGCCAAATTCTGGTTTTGAACTTAGAGAATGGACAGAGCCCTGCCTGGTGTCACAGCACAGCTCAGTTTGGGATGACATCAGGGAACATGAGCTGATTTCTGTCACCATCTCCTCCCATAACCAAAACCTGCCAAGTTTATTTCCTTTCTGAATCTTCCTTTCTGGATGTGTCTCCAGCACAACTCCTGTGCAAGCTCTGAGCTCTTCAACCAGGGCTCTGCAGGATTCCACAGTATCCCACAGCTGGAACACAGGAACCAGGGGACAATTCCAGATACCCTGGACTCCAGAGCCCCCAGTTGGGCCGAGCCCATTTGCACCCATGGTGCCATTTCTGTGCTCCTGAGCAGACAGGGATGAGTCCTCTCCTCTGCATCTCCAATGAGCTGCTCTGGGTAATGTACTCTTGGAAACTGAGAGCCAGCAGCTGCAGGGTTTCTTTGGTCCCCTGAGCTCCCAGCTTGTTTAATAAACTTGTATTTTTGTGAGCAGCACAGCCAATTGTGAAGGTGAGTTTAAAGGCAAAACTGCCTGTGAGCAGAACTGATTAAATATCAGGAAATACAAAGCACCCTGAGACCCAAATGACAGAGCCACCCAATGAAAAATCCACAAAGAGATTTTAATTAGAATTTATTACAACAGGCAAAAATAAACATCTAAAAAGTCAAGATTAAATCCTTCAATCAATACAGAACTTCACAGAGGGAGAGAGGACTCTTCCTCCTTTCCAGCATCAGCACAACCCATTCTCTGAAGGGCCCTGGAAACAGAGACAAAGAAAAAAGGGCTGATGCAGCAGATGTAACATCCAGGTGTAACCAAACATCCTCACCCCGCCAGGGTGTCCTGGTGTCCATGAGCTCCCAGTTCCACCACAGCAAAGCATTTTCAGTGTGAGTGGCCCAGTTCACAGCAAACCCACATTCTGCATCCCATCCATGTCCTGCATCCCATCCATGTCCTGGATCACATCCATGTCCTGCATCCCATCCATGTCCTGCATCCCATCCATGTCCTGGATCCCATCCACGTCCTGCATCCCATCCACGTCCTGCATCCCATCCATGTTCTGCATCCCTGTTTTCTGATGTCCAGCTGACATTTTGCCACAGGAAATATTTACTCCCCCTACACTCCCTCCCCAAAGCTCTCCCTGAGGGCACCACTTGTGCCAAATGAGGTACAATAAATTCCCTCCTCTCCACGTAAGAAGCGTTTCCTTTGCTCCCAGCACCATTCTGAGTGCAGCAGTGTGATCCCACACCCTCCTGCAGACAGGGAGGAATCCTTCCAGGAGGCTCTTGGATGTCAGCTCCATTCCAGAACAGAATCAATCTGCTGATCAGCTTGGTCCTGCCCTGGGAGCACTCCGGGTTTGCTGCTTGCCAAGGGCAGTGAACAAGGTGTTAACAAGGGCAATGAGCCCCGAGGTGAATAGCAGCAAGCGCAAGGCAGTTTCCAGAGACAGGAGCTGGTTAAGGCCAGAATTTTAAGTGTTCCCAGGCACCTCTCCTGGGCTCTGAGGATCAGCTCAGCCTGCTGGAAGGGCAGCTCACCTCGGATTTAAGGTGCCAGCCAGGAGAAGGTGGGTCTTTTCCAACCTGGATAATTTTGTGATTCATTCCCCCCTGTCCTGTCACTCCAGGGCCTTGTAAAATGTCCCTCTCCATTTTTCCCCTTGGATCCTAAGCAAAGCATATGAAGGACAATCAATATCTGGATGTTTCAGAGGGACACCAGGTGACACAGGAACTGTTAGGTCACAACTATGACTGAAACCAGGGGCAGCCTTCAGCCCAAGCAGCATTTCAGGCCCACCAGCACCTCTGTCTGCTGCCCAAAAGACTCAGCAGGTCCTGTCAGCAGCTGGCAAAACTTTCTGGGAATAAATTATTGTCAGGTGTTGCAATGAGCCAAAATAGGGGAGGAAAAAGAGAAATGCAAAGAATGGGAGACATTTCTAAAGTTGTTTTTCTTATTAATCAAACAGACTCACCCAAGGACATTTTGTGCCTTTGACCTGGACACAGAAGGATTTTAAATCATCCCAAATCTTGGCTCTGGTCCAGGCTGGATCAGCACATGGGCTCAGGGGTCTGCTGCTCATCCCCACTCCAATGGTGCCTTCCCCACCTTCCCTTGCTGCAGTGCCACCTCTGCCCTGGGCCATGGCAGGGGGGACTCTGCTGCTGGGGGCCTGGTGGCATCCAGAAGAATTGGGTCATGTTTGAGTCAGCTCACAGAGGTCAGGAGCAGGCAGGGTTTTCTTCTGGTGAGAAACTCTCCGAGGCATTGGAGAGGCTGATTCCAATCTGGGCACAACAGAAGAGTTGTCTGCAATATTTTCCAAGTCCTTTATTCTGTTGGGAAGCAGTGAAATGGATTTTCAAGCAATCCCTCCTTTCACCCACTGATTCTTTGCTGGTAACATGTATTTCATTCCAGAGCAGCATGTTCCCAGAGCGTCTGGAAGGTAAATGAGAAACTTTTGCTATTCAGAAGGAAAAATAAAATGTCTTTCACAGCTGCTGCCTGTTCTTACGATTGTTGCTACTCCAAACAAGTTTGCCTGCAATGTGAAATAAATGTCCTCATTTATAATCCTTGGAAATCACAAAAGAAGCAGGTGAAGGCTTCCTAGGAAAGAGAGTGCAGGAATGAGAGGAACAGCAATTACAGAGAGCAGGGACTGAGCTGCTTGGGGATGATTTTGTACTGGAAAAGTGGAAATGGCCTTAAGTGGAACATCTCAGGAAGGGCACGAGCCTGGAAATTCCCTCCTGACCCGATCCAAAGGATGCCAGCAGGGATGGAGGAAGGGCAGGGCTCTGAAAGATCATTTTGGGACCTATTTTTCAAAGGGGAAGAAGCATCAGCATTAAAAACTGGGATGAAAAGTCACACTGAACTTTCAGGTCCCTCCCAAGCCAGCCCATTCCATGATCGTGACACCAGAGGCAGCACTGCTGAGCACAGGGGCAGTTTGGGATGATCCCAGCTCTGTGTCAGCACTTCCCTGCCCTTCCCAGGAATGCTCCAAAGGGCTGGCAGTGCCCACAGGGACACCCCCGAGTCTCTGCAGCTGGTGCTGTAATTGCAGCAAGATCTGTGGTAATTCCTGCTCAAACTTTCCCCCGTTCTCCTGTGAATGGAGCATTTTTAATTAACACACGATTTCAAAGGCTGCAAGACTTCCTAAATCAATGCAAATTCTGTGTTTGCACAGGAGAAGGAGGAGGGGGAATCTCAGAGCCCACTCTGTGAGGAATGAATTTCATCTCATGGCTGGTTCAGTGCACAGATGTCTGCTCAGGAATGGATTTCTGGCCATCAAACACTGTCTTTGATGTTGTCAGACAGCTTTGCTGTGTTTGATCCTGATTACCCTGAGCATCCTACTGTGGGCTGGGGTGTAATTAGATGGGAAAGGATCCCAGCAATTTATTCCACATAGCAATTGTCCTGTGAAGTATTTCTGTGGATGAAGTTACAGCTCCTGCTCCAGGAAAGCCCAGAGGGCTATGGAAAGGTGGTGTTTGAGGGTTTCTTGGCTTGTTCTGAGAGAAAGCTCATGCAAGAGGCACAGGGTGGGATTGTCGGGGTGTCCTGACCAGAAGCTGGGCTCACTGACCTTTGTGGGTCCTTTCTGACTGGGGATATTCCACCATGCCATGAAAAGGATTTCTGGGTGTCTCCAGCCCATTCTTCCTCTTAGAGCAGGACAATCTTCAGCAGCACATCGGGTCCTCTGTGGACCCCAAAAACTTCCTAGGAATGGCACACACCTTCTGTGGGTGTCCTGCTTCAGGGAAGATTTTCCTAATTAAAAAGAGTGAAGACAGAGAAATATTGGTGTGAAGAGGCTTCCCAAACACTGGTTAAAGCAGTGGATGAAACCCACTCCAGCCAGATCCAGCTGTTCCTCACAGCTGGGACCATAAAATCTCACTTGCTGGTTTTCCAGTGTGTCCCAGTCAGACCTTGCCCAAAACTGAGGAATATGCAGTCCCCTAAGCAGTTCTGGGTGTTTGGAACTGCACAAAAGCAGCATTGAAGGTATTTCATTTTTCTCATCCACAGTTCTCCATAAGAGAGAAAATACAGAAAGCAAAGTTCTCCTCATCAGTCTCAGATGAAGGTATATATTATCCATTAAAAGTCTCAGATTTAATGATCCTGCTTTGTCTGCACCTCTTTGGCTCATCACAATATTGTCATTTATATTTATGAGATTAGAGAGAGATTTAACATGTTATGAACTTCCCAAATCCTCGGATTAAAAAAAAAAAAAACAGAGCTTTTTATTTTGAGTTTATGAACAAAACAAACCAAGCCAAATATCGAGGGGAGGGGCAAGAAGAGAGAGTTTTGGTGGGCAGAGAAAAGTGGAAAAGCAGAAGAATTCCATTCTGGCTTCTATTTGGGAATATCTTTCAGGAGGCCAGTTTATCAGTGCGAGGCAAAGTGCTGGGATTAAATGGAGTGATATCCCTGGGACAGAACACCTGGGGAACCCCAGCTGGTGGCCTCTGGGTGGAACAGGGCATGGATGAACATTCCTTCAGACTGGATGATTTCCCCCTTCCTAATGTGTCATCAGGAACTCCTGGCCTGCTCCTTTATGAGAGATCTCTGCCAAGGAAACTTCCCAGGCCTGTAACACTCTGCTTTGCTTCTTCCCACTAATCCTTTGGCCTTTTTCCATTTTTCTTGGTCAGAAATATTGGAAAAGCCTAACAGCTAATGGCACGGGTAACTCAGAGCCAGGCTTGTACAAAGGACAGGAGCACTGAAGGTCCCAGCCTTGATTTCCTCACTCACTCATCCACTACATTCTACCAAACCACCCTCTGTGGCTTTGACCAAAAGCATCTCCTGAAATCCCAAATCTTGGAGATCCAAACTCTTGAGTGAAATCCCCAAGGTCTGCCCACCTTCTCCTGGCTGTGCCAGGCCCAGCACCCATTCCTGGGGAACTCGAGGCAGATGAAGTCCCCAGACCTCCTGCCAAGTCCTTCACACCAGGGCCTGGGACAGGGACATTTGAAGTGTTCTGGAGGGCTGGTGGCCACAGGATTGAGGGAGAACACAAATTCTGGATTCTGGAGTTGGTTGAAATCCCAGCACTCACAAAAGTGTCCTGCCAGGCCTGGACCTTGTTCATCCTTTACCTTCTGTGGATGCAGCAGCCACAATTCCCCTTCTGAGCTGCAGATCCTTCTCCTGGGCCCAGCCAGTCCCTTCCTGGCCATGGCAGTGTCCAGGACATCTCCAGCCATGCTGCTTCTGGGCTCTCCTGCAATCCCAGGTCACGGCACTTTGGATCAGTCTGGAAAAGCACAGGCTCCATTTCTGGGTCAGAACCTGTGGAAATCAGCATCTTCCACAGTCATGGCTTTGAAAACTCAGCTCCAGCTGGGAGGGCAGTGACCTTTCCAGAGCAGAAGGATCCTTTCTGAAGCTGCCAGGAGAGCATTTTGTTCTTGCACTGCTGAGCCGTCTCACAGAGGGCTCTGGGCTGACTTTTCTCCTTCCCTTACTTTAATTATTTTCCTTGATTTGAAATGACAGCCAGACTTGGTAGAGAAAAGCAGAAAAAAAGAACTTTTAAAGGCAAAGTATGAAAGAAAACACAGTGAAGTGGTGCAGAGCAGGCCTTGCCTGTGTGACCAGGCCTTCCTGAGGTTCTCCAGCCCTTCCAGGAGGGACATGGAAGGGAACAAGGAGCCTCTGTGTGACTGGGAATATTCCTTCTCTCCATCTCCATGGGCACATGGACAATGCTGTCCTCACCTGCAATGGCTCCACAGGACACATGACCCTGCCACACTGACAGCTCTATTTTTTTCCCACTCCGTGATGATTTTCGGGGGGAAAAAAAAAAAAAAAGTTAAGATGCAAAAGCAAGAAAATTGTGTCAATGGTGTTTGGCTGTGGCCCAAGCCCAGGAACACAGCAGGCATGGGAGCTCCCTCGGATGTTTTTGCTTGATGAACACCCACTTGAAACGGCTGAGGAATTTCAATATTTGGACAGATGGCTGGATTCCCAAAGCCAGGCTTAAAATACATATGGAAGCTCTTCAGAAATCGCAGTCTCTTCCTTTGCTAGGAGTTATTTCTTGGAAGAAAATATTCTTCCTTTTTTGTTGTTTGAATGACCACAGTTGGGAACCTCTTCCCACCATGGGCTGCACTGGAGCTGGGATAATTTCCTTACTTTGTCCCCCTCCAGGATATTGAGAAGGGCTGTCCTTGGGATCATTGCCTTTAAAACAGACTGGATTTTGTCTGCAGTCAAGGAAAGCTCTGGTATCACCAGGTAACAGACTCTGAGGCCCATTTCCACACAAATCATATCCAAACTCTCCATTTTCCCATAAATCCTATCCAAACTCTCCACCTAGCTGCACTTGCAAAACAAGGAGGAAAACGATATCATCACAAAGGGGTTGAAATGCTAAAAAGGGAGGTTAAAAAATTCTGATGTGAAAAGAAAATCATGAATATTTAACTTTCCTCCTGGTCAGTGCCATTCTTCTGAAAACAGGAAAGAACAACAAAACTAAGAGGAAAATAAACTTTTTTGTTAAATCTGTTATTTCATGAATAAGAGGCTGAGAAAACCCCCTAATATGTGCAAATCAGATCCGGCCCTGGGAGTTTCTCACCCTGCATGGCTCAGTCTCATTGATGGAATTGTTATTCTTTGTTTAGTTTGGGGTTTTTTTGTTTCAAGTCCTCTCAGATATTTGAACTGCCAAAATAAAACTGGGAGATGTCCTACAAATCAGAGAGCAAAATGAGTTTCAACAGAATGGACTTAGTCAGAGAGTCACAGGATGGTTTGGACTGGAAAGTATTTAAATCCCACCCAGTGCCACCCCTGCCATGGCAGGGACACCTTCCACTGTCCCAGGCTGCTCCCAGCCCTGTCCAGCCTGGCCTTGGGCACTGCCAGGGATCCAGGGGCAGCCCCAGCTGCTCTGGGCACCCTGTGCCAGGGCCTGCCCACCCTCACAGGGAACAATTCCTAATTCCCAATATCCCATCCACCCCTGCCCTGTGTCAGTTTGAAGCCATTCCCTGTGTCCTGTCCCTCCATCCCTTGGAAACAGCCTCTCTCCATGTTTCCTGTAGCTCCTTCAGGTCCTGGAAGATCACAACGAGGTCACCCCAAAGCTGCTCCTCTCCAGGCTGGACAATCTGGGCTGGGGCAGGTCCAGCTCTCATCCACAGCACCCACAAGCTGCTGCTCCATCTGCTCATCCCAGCCTGGATGGATCCTGGGCTGTCCCCAACCCAGGTGCAGCCCTTCAACGTGGCTGTTGGCAGGATCAAACCTCAATCAAGTGCCTACAGGTCCTACAGAATCCTATAGATTCCATGGATCCTGCAGAGCAGACAGAGCCCTGGAGCCCTCCCTGCCTCCCAGGCAGAGTGGGACACTCACAAATCACCCGCTACAGACAGAATCTCACTGAGGATGAAGATATTTGCTCTGTTAGCATGGAAAACATGCACTCCAAGTCTTGTTGAAGTGTAAACTGCCTGGAAGCTCTTTTTTCCCAAGGAATGTATTTATTCAATCCCTCTTTGATCATCCAGGGATAGAAGTCTCAGCTATGTCTGTGCACATAAAACAACTATTTTTTTGTTGCAGCGACCAAGCAGGTTGGTTTAGTGACAGTGATTTATGGAGAGCTCTCTTTTTGGTGGCTAAAATGTTAATTAATTGTTTCTGGAGGACTTGGATAAAAAGCATGTTTACTCCTGCCACAGTCAAACACTCAATATTTTGTGCATTCCCCAAATCTTTCCCATGGATGTCCACAGAACAATGGCCCAGCAAAAGAGGCAGCTGCAGGAGGAGATCAGACACAATTCTGAAATAGTCAATTATTTAGATTTATTAATGAGTAATGCCTCTGCATGCATTTTGCATGTCATTTGAATATTCCAAAGCCAGAGTTTTCAGCTGGTACTGTGCCTCTGGCAGAGCCACATTCCTTGCAGCAATCACAGGGAATGCTGCTCTACAGAAACTTTGGGATTTCTGTGTGCCAGGAGTCCTTGGGAAACCCAGCAGCATCTCTGAGGACCAGCAGAGACTGGTGTTTAAACTGGTTCCAGGGCAGAAAAAGCTCTGTAGGTATCTCAGTGAGTGGGGAGGTATCCCTTGGGACTGGTTCTGTAAATGCCTGGAACCTGCATTCAGATCCTTATCTGTATTCAGGCACCTCCCTCCCACAAAATTACCAGGGATTATCTGCTTTTAAAAACCCTACCGGGTGCTTATTTGCGATTTTATGGGCCTGGCTGCATTTAAAAAAAAAAAAAAAAAACAACATTCCTGGCAGACAAGTCGAAGTGAATCCCCTGGGTCACTCCAGGACTGGGGGCAGATCCACGTGTTCAGGGACACTCTGCTGCTCATTTCTGGCCTATGCAGCCTTTAGGGGTCATCATCCAGAGATCCAGAGTCCCAGGATGGTTTGGGTTGGGAGGGAACTTAAGGATCACCTATTCCCACCCCTGCCATGGCAGGGACACCTTCCCCTGTCCCAGGCTGCTCCAAGCCCCGTCCAGCCTGGCCTTGGGCACTGCCAGGGATCCTGGGCCTCCCCAGCCTCACAGGCTGACCCTGAATTCCACAGGAAAAGCTCCTTGGGAATAGTCTCAGGTCCATGCTGAGCCCTGAGCACTGTGCAGGAGACTCGAGGTCAGCCCAGCTCAAACCGTGCCATGGACTGTGCTGATGAGCAGTGTAATAAAAATCAATTTAATGATCAGCTCCCAGAAAAGTTCCTGGCTTTACTGAGCTCCTTGGTCTGGGTTCAGGCTGAAATTCCCCAAACCAGGCTGTTGTTTCTGGGTTTTTCCCCATTCAAGTCTGCAGAGCAGCCCAGAGAGCCAGGAGGGAGAGAGGCTCCTCCAGCCTCATTGCTTAGAGTCAAGGAATTGTCAGGGTTGGAAAACACTTCTAATTCTTCACCAAGGCCAACTGTCAACCCAGCACTCCCAACCAAGCAATTCCTTCCCTCTGCCTCACCAAGACAGAGGAGGAAAACATGCCAGGAGATGTGAGAAGACTCCTTATGCCAAGGCAGCCCTCAGCTTTCAGAATTCTCCTTCACAAGGGGCCCAAAACAAAAAAAAAAATTAAATAATTCTGCTTAGAAATGTCTAAGAAATAAAATGGAGCCTGCAGAAACCCAGCCCAGAAAGCTCTGCAAAGGCTGAGGGAGCAGAGAGACCAGACCAAGGCTGTTCCTGGAAGCACAAATGCTCTGCCTTGACGTGGGAATGTCCTTCAGGAGCAAAACACAAAGCTGAACATCGAGGTGTCCACAGGAGCTGAGAGAGGGAGGGTGGCACAACCTCCCAGCCCCTCGGTGACACCTTCCCCTGTCCCCTGGCTGCAGGGAGGAGCTTTATCAATGATGGAGGTGATAACAGCTGATACTCTCAGAGGGGTGAAGGCAGTAGAAAAAATCCTGCTGGAAATGGAGGGTGAAGCCCTCCAAGGCTTAAATCACAAATACAAGACATGGAGTGCCACAGAAGCCCTGAAAGAAACCTCTTGTCCCTCTCCCTCTACAAATACAGCCTGGGGACCTGCTGTGAAGTCCCAGAGGACAAAAAGTTCCTTTGCTGTTCCCAGCCCAGGCAGGTTCAGCACTGTGTGATACTGCTCTGATTCCTTGGCCATTCCTGGGCTGTCCCCTGCTCATCTCAGCTCTCTGCAGCTATTCCAGGGATTCCCCTCACTCTCTCTGTTCCAGAAAGTTGATTGGGATCACAGAATTCACAGAATCACTGGGTTGGAAAATCACTGAGTCCAACCCAGCCCTGACACCTCAATTAAACCCTGGCACCCAGTGCCACATCCAGGCTTTGTTAAACACACCCAGGGATGGTGAGTCCACCACCTCAAGGAGAACTTCTCAAGCTACAAAAAGGTTAAATTCTGAAGTCCAATCCTCTGATAAATAAAATATTCCTGAACTCTGCATGACTGCAGGAAGAGCTGGGGATTAGCACAGCCTGAAATGAAAAGCCAGCCCATGTGTGGGTGTGGAGAGGGGGCTGTGCTTGGCACATCCTGGGGATTCTGGAAGGGCTTGGAGAGAAAAGGCTGAAGGAAAGGCTGAAGGTTTTACAGCCCATCCTCTGCAGGAGGGAGGTTTGTGGCAAATTTCCGTGGAGACTTTTAGTGCCTCTCAGTCTGCATGATATCCATGGATAAACTGGTCAGGAAAGCTGGGATGGAACCAGCAGATAACTGGTCATGGGAGGGAAATCCGCATTGCAGGCCAGGAACTGAGGATCCTCAGAGGATCCTTAAAGAATGAGGAAATCTTAAGCTGGACATGCCTGGGATGCTGGAATCAGCATCTGTCAGACATTTGAGAATGCTTTGAAGGCTGAAACCAGAATTAGCCCTGCTCCCTGTTTAATTAGAAGCACATTTCTGTGGGCTGGAGCCTTCCAGCGCTGTCCAGGGTGGCCCAGCTTGGTGAGAACTTTATGAGAATGTTCTATGCAGCAGAGGCAGTCGGGGGCCAGGACAGACAGGACAAGAGGGAATGGCTTCAAACTGACAGAGAACAGGTTTATGTTGGATATTGGGAAGGAATCATTCCCTGTGAGGGTGGGCAGGCCCTGGCACAGGGTGCCCAGAGCAGCTGTGGCTGCCCCTGGATCCCTGGCAGTGCCCAAGGCCAGGCTGGACAGGGCTGGGAGCAGCCTGGGACAGTGGAAGGTGTCCCTGCTATGGCAGGGGTGGCACTGGATTGGCTTTATGGTCCTTTCCAACCCAAACCAGTCTGGGATTCTGGGATTTAATACTCAAAAATGCCTCAAGAAGGAAAGAACTGAGCATTGCTTTCCTTGGGTTTTCATTTTGTTTTTTCATAAACTTCACATTCCCAGAATTTCAATCTCATTATGTACACCTGCTTCTACAGCTGCTGATACCTTCTGGTGACAGAGGCATCTCTCAGTTTGTAAAAATGCCAGTTCAATACATTTCTGCAAAGTATGATGGGACTGGAATTGAATCTCCTGTTTGGGTTCCATTTCATTACCAACCCACTTGGCAAAACTGAGCACATTTATTTCATATATTTATTGTCAGCACACCTCCATTTGCTTTCCTTCTTCCCAATGGGGCATGAGAGGACTATTCAGTTATTTCCCAGGTGGATTCAGCTCTTTCTGGTGGGTCCTGGGGCAGGAATTCAACATCTTCACCTGCTCTGAGAGGGAAGAGGGGATGCAGGGTGCGGTGCTGGGGTGGGGCTGTCACTGCTGAAGGACAGGAGGTGTCACTGCCATGGCAGGCCAGGGATGTACTTTGTTTCCAGCACAGTTATCTCTGGTGTCATCTTGGAGACAACAAACGTGGTAGGACAGAGAGGAGGAGGAGGGAACAGGAGGAGGATGAGGTTTTAGATGATGCCAGGAGCAGGACAGACCAATTCTGCATATTTGGGCAGAGCCTTGGAGCTGATTTGCACAGTTCCTTCCTCCCACCTCCTGCCTGTTCCCTCCTGCAGGAGCATGGGACTGTCCAGTGGACACATCCAGAGGTGGAACTTCCACAGACCTGCACAAACATACAGAATTTGGTTGTATTTCTTCAGAGTGACACAATCCCTCCTTGCCATGATTCCAGGGCTGTTCAAACCCTCCAGTTCAGCAGCATTCCCAGGGAGCTGCTCCAGGATCTGGAGAGATAAACCCACCTTCTCTCTCAGTTTGTGGATAAGGCTGTGATGAGTCTCAGAGACGCAGGGAGCTCCTTGGGGCTGGGAATCCATGGGAACAGCTCCTTTCCAAGGGACTGAGCTCAGGTGTTTTGCACAAAAAGCAATTCCTTCTCCTCTGCTGACTCATTTCCCTGGATGAGCAGCACAAGGGCCAGAAAAGCCCTGCCTGCGTTGTTAGGTCAGTCCCTGCCAAATTAACGATTTCTTTTTCCAGCTGACACTTGCTGTGAACACCTGGAGCTGCCAGAGGGGCTGTCAGGTTGCCAGAGGCTCCCTGAGCTGCCAGGGAGCTCAGCCACTCCCCAGTGCTCCCGTTAGACCCTGCCCAAAAGGAGCAGCTCAGGAATAATCAGACAGAGCTTCCTGCAAGGAACAGGCACACACAGCTCCAGTTCTGGATCTGTTCAGTGCTGCACAAGCCCTGGAGACTCTGGATGCTGCTGTTGATTAACCTTTCGTTTGTGATGCTGTAATTAAGGACAAATGTGGGGAATTCCTAAGGATGCCACAATCTTCGAGACCCAGAGATGGGAGAATCTGGAGAGCATGGAAGGCAAAAACTCCTCTGCCAGTGCCAGGGGAGCTCTAGCCCAGTTAAGGGACAGTCCAGGCTGATCCCTTCTGGGCAGAAAGGGGAGCTGCTGGTGCTGGAGGATGAATCAAGCTTTGGGTGCTTTCCTGCACTGAGCAGAGCAAAGGCACTGCTGCCTCACCTGAGTCCGGCTGTGGGCTCTGAGCCACGAATGAAACCACAGGGTCCTGGAGTACAACACAGGCTTGGTGTTATCCTGGTAAAGCGGGAGCACAGCTCTGAAATGGGATGGGCTGAACCCCTCTCCCTCTGGAGCCTCACTCAGGGATTCAGATTTAGGGGAGCTGGTTCCCCTGCTCTCCTCACACCATCCTGGCCTGGAGGAATCCATCCAACAGCTCATCCATAGCCTCGGAGCAGGGATCTGTTTGCCCCAGTGAGCTTTTACAGGGTTTTTTTTAAAGCATTCAGCTGCCTGTAAGTAGTGTCTCTTAATTTCTCATGAATAATGATTAGTCTGTAACTCCAATCAGTTCTTAAGATCCTGCACCTCATCAGGAAGTTAATTACACTTAGTTAGCAATTGCAACAAAAGACGTGCTTCTTGTTGACTCTGCTCCAAATCCTCATTTCTTCTCCTGACAGGCCTTGTCTCATCTCCATGGGAAGCAGCTTGGCCTCCATTTATTTACAAGACTGTCTTTATTTCAAAGAAATTCTAAAGTGACCTGACAGGGAGAAATCTGAGGAAATTAAGAGGGAGGCCTGGCTGATGGCAAGAAAACAAGCTGAGATTTCCAGTAATAAGTGTCAGCTCGAGCAAGGAGATGTCAGATCAGCTCATTAGAGTGCATGAAAGGCCTTCTTCCCTCCCAGCCTGGCTGCATCCCCAGTTACTCAAGGACTGGTTATGGAATTGCTTCTCATTCCCTGATTTGCAGAGGGCACTGAAGCACGTGCACGTTCCTAAGCATGGATCCCTCCTGGCTCAGGCTCCTCCAGGAGCATCAGCAACCTCTGCATCAGCTGCTCCAGGCCCTTTTCCAGCTCCTTTTCATGCCCTGAATGTGCTTGGAGGTCTCCAAGCCCCGGGGCCAAACCTTGGCCACCACCTCCGCCCCTGCCATGCGTCACATAAATTTATTATCTAGAAATGAGTCACATTTATTCCTGAGGAGCTGCTGCCACTGTGCTCTCTCTCCAAGCCAACAACTTAGAAGGAAAGATTCATTTCAATTCCTGTTTATTCCTGTTTATTCTATGCCCTTTACAGGTTTGATTCACTGGTACCCTGTAGAGGTGATTCCCTCCCTTGCCGTTTAGAGGTTTCTCACAAACATGACTCACATTTCTCCAGGAAATCTGCATTTTTTTGGTATTCCCAAGGGGCTGCTGATGTGCTACAGGTCTCTGTTTTCCTTGGGTTCGTCTTGGGTGCAGCCCTGGCTGGGTTCTTGTGCTGCCCAAGCTGCATCTATTGAGGCCTCCTAATAAATCCCTGCTTTATTCTTTAACTCAGTCCAGCCTCTGCTCTAGGTCAGCCTTCACAAGGTCTCATTGGGACACCTCCCTGTCCTGTGAGGTGGCTTTGGGGGCATTCCCAGTGGCTTTGGTGTCTGTGTCACTGCTCAGCCTCTGCCTGCCTGGGCTGAGCACAGGGAAGAGCTGCCTGAGGCCTGACTGCAGCTGTTATTGAACCTTTTTTGTGGTCCATGACCCTTAAACTCCTTCAGGTGCTTTGGGAGTATGAGCTGGTTCATGGCCCTGCATTCTGGTTTGCCTCTCCTCCCTCAGCTTCCCCCCCTGCTCTGTCCCCTCCCAGGGCAGGCATGGCACTGACCACATCATTCCAGCAGCCTTTTTTTGGGAAGTGCCACCACCAAACCTCCTCAGGCACCACCATCCCAGCTCCTCCAGCCTCCTGCTCTTCCCAAACCCTGTGGCTTTACCTGGGCCTGGCTCTGGAGCCAAACCCAGCTGTTCCTTCCTCCCAGCCTCCTCCTTCGGTTTGTTTATAAAAATTCTCCATGGCTTCCACATTCATTAGCAGTTTGCCATCTGCTGTCTTAATAAAGTAATAAATGAGTGTCGTGGTGAGTTTCTTGACAGGCTTGAAAGCTTCATTTGCATAAGTATTTTCATCCATCTCTTCTAATTCTGCTCCCCTTCATCTGCAATGTGTCCTGACTCTTTCTGTTCCTGGAAGTCTCTTCCAAAACGCTGCTAATGATGGGACAGGTGTTTATAAAACGTTTAAAAAGCCATTGCAGGATCCCAGGTTGGTGTGTCCTTGATGACTTTCAGGGCAGAGCTGCTGCTTTCAGAGTATTGCTCTTATTAAAACAACAAGAGCTTATTCCCACCACATCTGCACCTTCCCAGGCCCTGGGGCTCAACCAGAGCAGGGTTTGTTCACTGGGTGCTGCTAATTTGAGGTCAGGTATGTGAAAAAAGCCCATTTTAGCTGCTGTCATTCCTCCCTCCAGGTGGATTTATGGAGCATGGAGGGTTGAAGCAGTCTCACAGCACTTTTGAAGGAGTTAAAGGCATCAGCAGAGAGTGCAGGACTGTTCCCTGCTGGTTTTCTCTCTGCTTATCAATTATTCCTCCCTCACGGCAAGAGTAGCCCTGGCTGTGGATGGGCTGCAGGGTTTAAACATTCAGCACAAGGCTCCTCCACACGTGCTCTGGGACAGAAATCTGGTTTTGCAGGCAGGGTTAGCCTCAGGTGTGTGAGGGATGGGTGGGAATCATGTGCAGCTAAAGAATCTTCACAAACTCAGGCTAAAGGAGCTGCACAGTGCAGGGTCCCTCCTTGCACTCCCATTTTAAAGGCTGTTTTAATGGAATTTCCCGAGCTTGAAAGGAGCCACAGGGTCCTTGTTCCTGCACAGACCCCCCAACAATGCCACCCTCTCCATCCCTGGTTGTCCAAACCCTTCTGGAGCTCTGGCAGCCTCAGGGCCGTGCCCATTCCCTGGGGAGCCTGGGCAGTGCCCAGCACCCTCTGGGGGAAGAACCTTTTCCCAAAATCCACCCTAAGCCTCCCCTGACACCACTTCAGGTGCTGTCCCTGTCACAGAGAGCAGAGCTCAGTGCCTGCCCCTGCTCTTTCCCTCATGAGAAGCTGTAACTGGGATCAGCCTCCCCTGAGCCTCCTCTGCTCCAGCTGAACAGACCAAGAGCCCTCAGCTGCTCCTCGGGTGGTTTTCCCTCTAGAAAAGGGCTTTGCTCTTCTGTTTTGGGGAGGCTTTTCCCACAAAAGTGCTACCACGCCCTCACTCTGCTCCTGCCAGCCCTGCCTTGGCTGTCCCCAGGGTTTGTGGCCCCTGCACCCCCTTGGTTGATGAATTTGGGGGGTGTGAGTGGGCAGCATCAGGACCAGAGCATCCTCTGCATCTCCCTCGGAGTTTGCATCCATCAGAGTGGTTCAGTGTCAGGCTCAGAGGGATGGGAACAGCCTGGCAACATCAGGAGCTCCTGATCCCCCTCTTCAAGTGCACCCATTGATACCAAACAGGGATTAAAAACCATCCCCCGGACCTGAGAGTCGAGCAGAGGGTAAAATCTGGCCTTCAGATGATTCAGGGATGTGGCCACAGAAGCTGTGTGGGACATTAACCCCCCAAAACAAAGCTGTGCTATCTGAGGTGGCTGTCCCAGACCAGGCAGCTGGCAGGTAGGGCTGAAAGCAGAATGTGAGACCAACAGCTGAGTGGGTTTTTTGCATTGGTTTTGTGGCTTCCTTTTTTTTTTTCTTTCCCCTGACAAATAGTGGATCTGCCTAAAAAATGCAGTTTCAGAGCGCTTTGTGAGTCAGTAAATTGTTTCAGCTGGGGAAAAAAAATAAAAAGAAAGTAAAAGAGTTAAAAGACCAAGTTAAAGGAGAGTGGGAAATTAAGATTCTGTTTAGTTTCTGTTCTGGACAGGGCTTCAGGCTTCTCTCAGGGAAGCACCCTGAGAGCTTCCCATTTTCCTCCTGGCCATCCAACACCTGGCAAGGAAATGTGAGAACTGCCAGGATGGGCCACACACAGAGCAGGTGATTCCCTGACCCCCAGTTCATTCCCAGATGGTCCAAAGCCAACATTTCCCTTCCCTGGACATCCAGGGGACTGGGTTAGAAATGCCAGCTCTGCTTTCCCATCCATTAAGTGCTGGGCTCTGGGAGAGCTGACAAATCACAGAGGTTTGCAGTGCACATGGATTTCTGCTGCTTCTGCAAACTCCAGTAGGATAAACAAGGACATTTTTCATCCACTTTAGGAGCACTGAAAGCAACTTTTGATTTTAATTTGAGCTGGGATTTTCCCTGTAACACAACCTTTAACTCCTATAGCTCTGGTTCCGCCTGGAAGGGCTCTGAAAAGCTCCATTCACCCCAGCATATTTTGAATCCTCAAAAGTGCCAGGTTGAAAGGTGATGTGGTCAGGAGATAAATGTTCTTTAAAGACTCCCCTTTTTTTAGGGTTTCAGGCAGTTGCAGATTGGAACCCTCTCAGTTACAAACCATGAGTCAGAGGCATCTCTGTGTTAGTGCCCGGATTAGAACTGGCATGATTTAATAGAATTGACAGGATTTAATAGAATTTCCTATCACCTCGGGCAAGAACAACACAGACATCTCAGCTATTTGAAAACAATTAATACCCCTGACAGAGGACAGGCTGCTAAAAGGAACAGCTCACAGCAGGGCTGCGATGTTTCACTGCAAGGAGCACCCGTGCAGCCTCTCCCCACTCCAGAGGCACTGGCACAAGGATCCAGGTCCCAAATCAACCTGCAATCAACATTTCTTCTCTCTTTGGCTTGATGAAAATAACACAGGTTTATCTGGCCTGCATAGCTGGCAGTTTCCAGCAGTGAGGCAAAATCTTGGAAGGCGGGAAGAGGCGGTAAAAAGGTGAAATGATGAAGGCACACCAAAAAACAGAATTGAGAGTTGTCTTTAGGGGGAGGAGTGGACTGTGCCTCTATTCCCAGACTCATAGGATCTCCTGAGATGGAAGGACCCAGAGGGATCCCCAGTCCAAGCACTGTCCCTGCAAAAGACCCCCCAACAATCCCACCCATGGCATCTCTGGGAGCTCCTGGAGCTCTGGCAGCCTTGGGGCTGTGCTCATTCCCTGGGGTGCCTGGGCAGTGCCCAGCACCCTCTGGGGGAAGAACCTTTCCCTGAAATCCAACATAAATCTCTCCTGGCACAGCTCCAGCCATTCCCTGCACCCTGTCTCTGTCACAGAGCAGAGATTGGAGCAGCCTCTCAGAACTCCATGGATTCCTGTTCAGCACCTTCTGGGAGGGTGGGCAGGCCCTCGCACAGAGTACCCAGAGCAGCTGTGGCTGTGTCTGGATCCCTGGCAGTACCCAAGGCCAGCTTGGATGGGGCTTGGAGCAGGCTGGGACAGTGGAAGGTGTCCCTGCCATGAATGATCTTTAAGGTTCTTTGCAACCCAGACCTTGGGGATTCAGCTCAGGTGGGAAGGGCCCAGCCCCACACTCGGCTCTGGGTCACTCCCTGTGGGAAGGAGCCAAGGCTAAAAGCAATGGATGTTTTCCTTGGCCTTCTCCTGGCTTTCTCCTGAGCACACACCCCACTACTCTCTCCATTCAGTGCAGAATTTGTGTCCCAAAGCTGCTCCAGGCCAGAGTCTGAGGCAGGCCAAATGCCAGCACCTTTCAGGCAGGCCGAACACCAGTGGTGGCACTTTTGTGGGAAAAGCCTCCCCAAAACAGAAGAACAAAGCCCTTTTTTAGAGGGGAAACCTCCCAAGGAGCAGCTGAGGGCTCTTGGTCTGTTTGGCTGGAGCAGAGGAGGCTGAGGGGAGGCTGATCCCTGTTACAGCTTCTTGTGAGGNGAGGCCTTTTAATAAATCCCTGCTTTATTCCTTTAACTCTGTCCAGCCTCTATTCCAGGCAGCCTCTTTAGGCATCAAGGGGAAGGGCAGGGGCAGGGGGAGGGTGGGGGATGACCTTGGCCATGGGCACAGAACTCCAGGAAAAAAACCTTTTTGCATTTCAAGGCACGGATTTCCATCTCCTGAAGAAAAGCAGACTCACATCCTGCTGCAAATGGCTGACACGCAGCTTCCAAGGGCTAATGAATTTCCCAAGAACTCATTTGTAAATCCAATAATTAGTTTATGAGTAACAATTAATTAAAACTTGGATCCCCCCAGAAGTGTGGCATGTCATCCTGTCCTGGGTTCTGATTGATCTTCCCACAGGAATATTGCCAAGGCCTGAGACACATCTATGGGAAAAATTAACTGGAATCTGGCACAAAAGCTGTATTTTAGTAAAAATTGATTGAAGGGAAATGCAATTATTAATGATTGCCATGTGTAATTGCTGTGATTATGGGCTGCATTCTGGGCGAAGGACACACCATTCAGACAATTGGCACATTACAGAGCTCTGGTTGTCACCAGCTTCCTCCAGGGCCCGACAGAGCTGGGGTCCTGCCAGGACACCCTGTCCCAGCCTGTGCCCAGCAGATCAGGATGGACCTTTGGGAAGAGAACTGAACTTCCCAGCCTGGAGCTCCTGCTGGGCATGTCCTGGGCTGGTGTGGGACAGAGATGGTGTCACTTGGGGACTGGGGTCACCCTGACCCAAATCATCTTAAAACATGGTCAGACTTTATTGCTCTTGTTTTAAAAGGAAGCAAAAGTACAAGGAACCTGAAATTCTCAGGAGCAAAATCCTTTTGAAAGTGGCAAGAAATGCTCCAAAATCCTCCCTCCGCCCCCCACTGAAGGAAAAACACCAAGCATGAGGCCCAAGTTCTGAAAATGAGGCAACATTTCACTTCATGTCAATGGCAAATTTTAGTTGACTAAAAATAGTGTTTTTAAAGGGAGTCTTCATCCCACTTACAAAGAAGCAGCACCAATCTTGTTTCAATGTGACATGTGCCATTTTGCTTCTGAATTTTTTGGTGCAGCAGCTGAAGCAGAATATTCATTATTTCCCCAATCTCTATGCAACCAAGCGTTAGTTTAAAAAATTAAATCTGAGCTAGACCAATACCTTTTGTCTGCTTTTCAGTAGCTGAGATAAACCTAGACCAGCTCACAGCTGTACTTGCTCTGCTTTTTAGTCTGCCACTGAATCTGCCTTCATTATTTTCAAAATGATTTCAGGCTGATTCTGCATTTCTTCCCATGCTTAAAAAGGAGATAATTTGGGTTCTTGATTAGTTTTTGTGTACAAAATTTTAAATTATTTCGAGTAAGTGAGGCAATTCCCGAAGAAACAAACAGTAGCAAGTGAGAAGTGGCTCTAGCAGCAGTCAGGCTTTATCCCTGCTGTCTCCTGCAGTGCCCTGGGTCCTGGACAGGCTAAGCAAGGCCCTGTGAGGGATGCCCGATGTTGATCCCATCCCTTTGGGGCCCCTCCCACTCAGGATATTCCATGATTCTCTGACCCAAAGCTCTCCTGTACCCCAGACACAGCAAATGGCCTCTGTCACCAGGACTATTCACGAGTTCCTTTTGTCCTTACAAACTCTATTGTGCTCACTGTCCTTAGCCTTCTGAAACTTAAGACTTCTAAAGCCTCACAAAAAGCTGGGAATTCCCATGAAGGCCCAGCTTACAGGAATTTCATGTTGAGGGAGAGCCCAGCACACAGGAATGTGCTCAGAACCAGGGCTGGGGATTGCTCCTAGCAGGAATTGCAAGTACACTGCCCCTGGGGGAGCTTTTCCTTGCCTTCCAAATTTATAAACCCAGAAATTACCAGTTTCCCTCTCCAAATAGGAGAAATGCTTGCGTGCTCCAGTCCAGAAAAGCACTTTAAAGCAGTTTTAATTCTGCCTTTCAGTAATGATGAGGAATAACATGTTATTGTCAGAAGGCTTCTGAGATCACACACAGCCAGGTTTGAAAGTTTATTTGATCTTCTCCTTATTTTTCTCCCAATCCTTAAACTTGGTGCTCCTTCCTCCGCGTGAAGAATTCTTTGAACTGCTTGAATAGGACAGGCCATGCCCTCCTTCTCTGATGCCAGTGGAAAAACATCACCCCAAGATTCAGCCCCTCTCTGATTGGCTTCCTAATGACCTGGAAAACTGTTGCTCCAGGCATCTTCCATTTCTCCCCACTCAGGCTGGAAAACAAGAAAATAAACACTTGTCCATCAAAGGAAGAGAGATGAAGATGAACACAAATTATCCACAGGGGTTCCTGGGAGAGCCACCTGAAACCAGACAGGAGGTGAGACCCAGACTGGAGAATTCTCTTACCTGGCTGCCTTTTCCTTCAGCTCCACAGCCAGAGGAAGTTTATCAGTCCCCAGCAAACTTCTGAGCTGTTTGGGCACAAATCCTGGGGGAAAATGGCACAACAAAAAAAGCCAAATAAATCCTGGGCTGCAACCAAAGGAGTGTGGGTAGCAGGGCCAGGGAGGGGATTCTGTCTCTGGGGAGATCCCACCTGGAACAGTGACCAGGTCTGCTGTCCCCAACATCAGAAGAACCAGGAACTGTTGGAACAGCTCCAGAGGAGATCTGGAAGTTGATAAAGGGACTGGAGCACCTCCCCTATGGAGCCAGGCTGGGAGAGCTGGGATTGTCCAGCCTGGAGAGGAGAAGGTTGTGTGGAGACCTCAGAGCCCCTGCCAGGGCCTGCAGGGGCTGCAGGGAAGCTGGAGAGAGACCTTATCAGGAACTGGAGTGACAGGACAAGGGGGAATGGGTTCAGACTGAAAAAAGGAAATTTAGGTAAGATGTAAGAAAGAAGAGCTGAGTTTTTCACCTGAAGGGGTGTTCATCCTGTTCCTTGTGAATTTTGTGCTTAAATAAATCAACTTTTTATTTCTCTCTGAGAAATCCGGCTTTCCTTTTCCTGTCCCTAAATACCACACATCTTCTCCGAGTGCCAAATTAATTGTATGAGCATTTAGTATTAAATATGTTAATTGGTTTATGGTTTTAAATTAATTAAAGAGTGGTCTTCTGGGAAATTTAGCATCTCCTGTCAAACCACTTTGTTGTTTGTAATGAGTCCAAAATCAAAATATCACATCCTTCTTCAACTTTCTGTGGAGTTAAAACTCATTAAATTGTATTAATTTCTTTATTTTTAATTTAGCCATAGATTGACTTTTTTTTTTTTCCCCTCAATAATTGGCTGCAGCTGTTTGGTGCCTTTGCCACCAGAACCAAGGATATATTTGTGTTATTAGTGAGGAATTCTTTGTCCTGCTAAATCTGCCACCTCTTCTTTGTCTGGATGGAGTTTGAGCTGAGGGTTCCCACTTAAATCCTTGTCTTTGAGCCCTCCAATATTCGTTTGGGACAGAGAAGTGCCCTTCATCCCATCCTGTGGCAGATTTCTGAGGGAAGTTATAGAGGTAAAGCAGAAATGAGTTTTCCCTGCTGGCTCTAAAGGAGATTCAGTGGCCAGAGGGGTGAAATATCAGCAGAGCTGATTGAGAAGAGACCATTCCTGAGGTAATGGAGCAGCATTCCCGTTAAACCACAGGCTTGGGATGGATCTGTCCACACATTTTTTTTACCAACTCACAAACAAAACAAAATGCTCCTTGAGCTCTGAACTCTGTCTCATCTGAATATAAATTAGAAAACAAAAACAGCAAAACAAGCTTGTATCCCAGAAGTTCTGCTCAGTGGAAAGGAACAACTCCCTGGAAATGGCCCAACCAACACCCTCAGCTGTGGAGAGGGGCCCATTCCCAGCCTTGCTCTCAGTTCAGAACTCTGCACAGCCCAGAAAACCCTTTTTCTGACCCCACAAACCCTTTTTCCTACTCAGGGTGGGGTCACCATCCCTGGGAGGGTTCAAAAAATGTGTGGATGTGGCACTTGAGGAGAGTGAACGTGGTGGGGCTGGGGTGTGGTTGGACTTGATGCTCCTGAAAGCCTTTTCCAGCCTCCAGGATCCTGTGATTCTGTTCCTGTGTTCTCTTCCTGCTCCTCCCAGCTCCTGCTGGTGTTGCTGGTGTTGTCCCATTCCCTCTCCTCCTTTCTGTCCTACCCCAGCTCCAGGGCAGGGCTGGCCCAGGGATCCTCTGGATGCAGCACAGAGCAGCCAAGCTCCTCTGCACACAAAAAAAAAAGGTGGAAAAATGAGCAGTGCTTCACTGGGAAACCAATATTTTCCTTGCTCTCACCAGCATGAATACCTCAGAGTTCCACCATCTCCCCACCCAGGAGATTGTCTCTTCTGGCACAGAACAATTCTCCCTCACTGGATGAGATAATGGAAAAATAACCAAAAAGTAAGAGTTCCCAAGTGGCAGCTTCCTTTATTGCCTGGTTTATTCTCTTCCCTCAAATCTGAGAGCGTGAGAAGCTCACAGGGCTGGATTTAAACCAAAGAGTGTGTGGCCTTGCACAGCTGGAATCTGGAGGTTGGCATGAGCAGCAGAAGGGATTCACCAGCAGAGATTTGGGCCATCCTTGCACCACGTGCTCAATTCCTGATGAAAATGAGGGATGTGCTGGGAAGGTCTGCCCACACCTCTCCCCAAATACATCTGGGCAGATGTTCTCTCCAAGGACATTTGTCCCCTCAAAGGATTTCAATGCAACAGGGAGAGGTGCCTGGTTTCAGGCTGCCAAGAGAAGGAGAGGGTGTTCTGGAGGAACAGAGTCCTACGGGGTCTTTTGCAAAAGGATTTTTACCCCGGCACAGCTGTGGAGGGAAGGAGACCCTGGGTGCAAAAGCTAGAGGGTCACTCTGAGATGAGTGAACCAAAACCACTCTCAGCCAACTCCTCTGGGATGCCAGAACTTGTCACTGCAATGCTTTTAGGGCAGCTCAAACTCCAGTGCAGTGGCCAAGAGCAAAATGTGACAGGTTTGTGTGACAGCATCTCCAGAGCTTTGTGACTCTGGGCAGCACAGGAACGTAACCCTCCCTCTAGAGCAGCTTGGCCAGACAGAAACAGTCAAATATTGTCCTGCAGAAAGCTCCAGGTGGCCCTGAAATGGTTTCCAGCAGCTATCAATCAATTGCTCTCTCCTGCATTTGATTTCCAGCCAAACACAGGGTTTGGGAATATCCCTGGGCTGAGTTGGACCTGGAGAGGTGTCCAGGGCAGTTTATGGCTTGAAGGGAGTTTCACTGAAAACAGCACCAAGAATCTGCTTCTCTGTTGATGCAAACATTCCTGTCAGCCAGAAGTGAGGTGAACCAAATTTCTGAAGCATTTAAGAGACTTTTCAGCTTTTTAGAATGCGTTGACACAGGGAAAGGTGCTCAGGCCACACTACTTGTAAAACCTCTCTGGAATTTGAAGGAATACATGAGGAAGGTGTAATTCAAGAACTTTGGGAAGCCTCAGTTCAGCTCCCTCCATCTCCAGCGAGGGTGAAGATGCTCCAGTGGCAGCCCTGCCCTCCATGAGAGAGGCAGATCAGCAGCCAAGGTCACTCGTTCCTCAGCTTTGCTGCATCCCTGGCCAGGTGCCACCCCAGTGTCCCCAAGTGGTGCTGCTGGACAAGTGTCCTTGGCCAGAGGGGAAGCACACTTGGCTTCTAGTGCCTTGGTCTTGCCAGAGGGAATCCACTGGGAATGAGAGTTGCTGGAGAGCTCTGGGAGCAGGAGAAGGAATAAAGACAAGCTTCATGTGAATTTTAACTGCTGTGATTGCAGCTCCTTGGATTTTTATGTAGTGGACACAGAAAAAAAAAAAAAACAACAAACAAACCACGACACAATCCAGTACAGCCATGCCCAGAGTGAGTGGGGAAAAACCCAGAATCCCAGGATGGGTCAGGCTGGAAGGGACCACAGCAGGTCCCATCTGGTGCCACCTCTTTGCTCCATCAGGGCCAGCACAGGGCACACGGCACAGGAGTATCATGGGGATCTTCTGTTCCCTCGTGGTTTGGGAAGGGTGGGGAAGGTGTTGCTCATCCAGGGGTGCTGCTGGACATAGTGGGATCTCTCTCCCACCCAGGAGCATCTCAGACCTCACCAGGTTCTCTATTCAAACACAAAAGCTGGGAGATGATGAGGCCTCCTCGGGAAAAGGGAGGGGAGGGCACAAACCCAGCTGGGCTGCTGGGATTTCCATCTCCAGGAACGGAGGGGGAGGTTGGTTCCTGACAGAGGCACCGACACCTACACTTCCTTCTGGCAGCAACCCCACCAGGATAACCCAAGGGATGGGCAGGGAACCTCCATGGCCGTGGAGGTCTGATGATTGCCAAAATCAAGGCCTGGCATTGCCAGTGCCCAGCTCAGCCTGGTCAAGCTCCCAGGAGCTCCTCCAGACCCTCCCCATGCCCTGCACCATGCTTTCCATCTCCTGCAGAGCTCCCAGACCTGGATTTGGAGCTGCAGCACTTCCTGGGATGCACAGAGTGAGTGGAACTGCTCAGCCTTTCCCTGCAATGCTCTCATTTTCACCAATATAACAAATAACAGCCACCCCTATTTCCCCCAGAATATGGATAAGCTTTCCCTCTTCATGGCATTACTGTTTTCTTGTGGGGCAATTTCTCCCCTGTCTTGGCTCCTTTTTGAAGTGGCTGAAGTTGCTTTGATTAAATGAAAATGCTGGATATTACCAGGGAGGCTCAGGGCTCCTGGATCATCCAAACCCCCTGCAAGGAGCTGGGGAGGACACTGAGAGCTGCTGAGAGGTGCAGGAAGCAGGGTTACACTGAACATTCATCCCTGCACTTCATTAGCTCATAGCCATAAATTCTGTGCCTCAGCTCTCTGTTTTATTACCATCAACATTATGGACTCTTTCCAAACCCAAGCCGTGATGTTGGGAATAATCTGTCCAGCAAGCAATAAAGCAAGGTGCTTTTAAAAAATTTACTCCGTTGCTTCCAACACAAGAGAAGCAACCTTTCCTGGAATAATTCTAGGGAAGCAGGGGCTGGGAAGTGATGAATCAGCTTGAGGGGTGTGGGGAGGTTTCAGGGTTCTGTGTGTGCCTCCTCTTGTGAGATGCAAAAAAGGCAGAATATCTGTTGCCATAGTTACCTGAACACTTTATAATCATCAATAGGTTTGTCCTCCTGACACAGCAACTGGTCAGGGATTGATGCCACCCCCGTTTTGTGGAGAGGAGCCTCAGGCAGAGAGTCCAAGGACATTCAGGGGCTGGGAGGCAAAGGCAGGAGCTGAAAGGCAGCTGAAGATCTGTGCTGGACTCTGAGCACAGCCCCGAGCTCCTGGCTCTGGCCTGGTGCCCTCTCACTCGTGACTTTTCCTGCTCCCAGTGCCTCCAGTGACTCCCCAGCCCTGTGTCTTGGTTGGAAAAGACAGGTATCTGCTAAGGAAGGCAGGAGCCTCCCCTGAAATGGAAAAGGTAAAGCCCCTTCCTCCAAATCACCACAATTTTGAAACTAAAAGCTCTCAGGCAAAGATAGGAGAATAGGAATAACAGTTTTTTTACTAGAGAAACTGAAAATACAAATGTAATTAGTACAAACAAGAACTACTGCCAGAGTCAGAGCAGGAGCTGACACTCTGTGGGTCAGGGTGTTGGTGGCAGTGCCATTCCATGGTGGCTGCTCCTCCTGCAGTGACAGATGTGGTTCTGCTGCAGCTCTAATCATGTACAAGGGGGGAGTTTTCCTCTGAAGGTCCAGGGCTGGTGTAGCTGGGCCTGCTCTTCCTCTGGGAATGCAGTGGAGAAGAAATCTGCTCCTCTGGGAATGCAATGGGAAAAGGCTGCCTGTGCTGTTCCAATCCTCAGAGTCTATCCAGACAGGAATGTTTGGCTCCTCCCCCTGGGCGGGGCATCTCCCAATGGGATGATGGAATTTTATCAGCCATGCAGTGACACTCAATGGCCATGGTAGCCTGAACAGAAGATAATTAATAATTATCATGAACAGAAGATAATTAATAATCAATTGCCCATTAACAGCAGGTATTTCCCAGAGGGAGGATTGGTTGTGGAAGAGATAAAGAAAACTGCCCCATGAACAGAAGATAACTGCCCCACCTCTAACAGATGGCAAATGGAATACACACTTATTTTACAATCCAGGACACCCTGGAAGTGTCTGAGGCCAGGCTGGACAGGGCTGGGGGACAGTGGAAGGTGTCCCTGGATGGGCTTTAAGGTCCCTCCCAGCCCAATCCAACCCCTCTGGGATTCTGTGCAAATTGAACAACCCCCACTCATCACACCACTCCAGGGTTTAGGTCTGTGGCAGGAGGTGGGACTGGATAATCTCTAAGGTCTCTCCCAAACCAAACAATTCCATGGTTTTATGATTCTCTTAACTTGGCCCTTCTTTGATGCTGAAAATTGATCCCATTTTCCCATCCCACTTGGGAAATCCTCTGTCCTCCTCCTTTACAGCAAAGAACAAGTCCCTCCCCTGCTCAGGACAGGGCACAGGCAGCTGAAAGCCTCCAGTGAGGTATTTTTCTCCCCAAATCCATCTCTGAGCTCCATCTGGGAAAGTTGCAC
This sequence comes from Dicaeum eximium, assembly GCA_013396995.1. Taxonomy (NCBI): domain Eukaryota; kingdom Metazoa; phylum Chordata; class Aves; order Passeriformes; family Dicaeidae; genus Dicaeum; species Dicaeum eximium. Next base: position 240,755 of record VWZP01010431.1, on the reverse strand, counting down.
AGAGCACATCATAAATCACATTTTAAATATTCCTGGCTATGCCATCTACAGGGGTCAAGGGAAAGGCTACCAAAGCATTAGCTCTGTCAAGAGCAAATATCACCACCACTAAATCATATTTGTCTTGAGGTTTCTAAAGAAAAAAAAAAAAAAGAAAAAAACAACCCTATTTTTGTTGTTGTCTCACCTGGACTTTTTACAGCAAAACAAGCTAAATTTTGTCATCCAGAAGATAAATTGAGCTCAAAGCCTATTGCAAAGTTCAGCCTGGGAAAGTCTATTTGCCATAAAATTCTGGTCCTTAGTGGAAGCAGTGAATATTTCTTCTTCCTGCAGATTAATGCATCAAGGTAAAAATTCTCTTTAGCACGCAAACACACAATTTTCTTACAGATAATATTTACGTTTTCAAATTGACCCCCACAATTGACACTTAGGGCTCTGAGATGCCATTTCTGAGCATCTCTGGAATTTACAGAGAGTGAAACACTTTGAAAATCTTCCTAACTCACAGCTACATTTTGAGACCCCCAGATAACTTTAGAAACCCCATTTTCAGGTCTGTGCACAGCCAGGGGCTCCTTGAGCATCTAATTACAGAAGCAATTCTTTAAGAGCTGTGGAGAAATCATTAATGGACTTTGGACTTCCCTTCCATTCTTTCCTGTCTTCTGAGATGGTGCAAACCCAAAGGAATTGGGGATGTGGAAGTGACGGGATGAAGGGGTCACGTGGGGCTGGAGCAATGGCAAAGTTGGGACCACATTCTTCAAAAATGTGGCCAAAACATCCAAAGTTCTGCGTGGATACGGAAAAGCTCCTGCCTGGCAGGAGCAAGCTGGGTGAGGAGGTAAAAGCAGAAAAGCGTGGAAGAAGAAAGCTCAGCTTTCCAGATAAAAAAAATTAATGTAATACTAAATATTACAATATAATAATACTGTAATACTAATAATATACTGATACATTAATGTCCTGCATAATAATATATAAATAAAACACTACTATACTAAATGTAAGAATAATTGCTAGCATAAGTGCAAAATAAATAAAAATAATGTAAATAAACAAAACATTTNAAAATAAAATGTAAAAAATTTAAAATTTAATATAAAAATATAAAATATAAATAAATCAATAAAATAAAAATAAAATAAATATAAGGACCTTTTCCCTTCTCCTCTTCACACGAGGCTTTCCAGGGAAGCTAACCCTGGCAAGGCCTGGGACCAGCTGAAGGAGTCAGTGGTGGTGTCACCAGCATGGAGGGGACAGAGGCTGAATGTGCAGCAGCACCTTTATGTACCTGCCAGGACCCAGGACCTGGCCAGGAGCAGAGGGGGCTGCAAGGAATGCAGGGATCATCTTGGTGATATCTTAGGATTTAGATTTTATATTTTTCAGATCAGTACTGCTTTAGTGTATAACTCTAAATTCCACAGCCTATCAGCTGCTGTTCTCCCGTTTTATTCAGACAAAACAATTCCTCTCTAGGCCTGAAACTCCAGGACGCCTCACTGCTTCAGGCCCCAAAAAATGTAAGCAACAGTGAATGGAGGGGGACAAACTTGTGATAAATGACAATTACCTGAAACTCTAACTGGAGTAAATGTAAATAGACCAAAATTATAATTGTCTGAAAAACTCATTACCATCGTCCATCCTGGGTTCAGCCTCTTGGAGGCTTCTGACTGCCCAAGGTGTATCTATTGAAGGCCTTTAATAAATACCCACTTTATTCTCTTTATCTGGTCCAGCCTCTGTTTCAGGTAGCCACTCCAAGGCATCACTGGCCACTGGCACAGACGCTCCCGTTTGTTCCCTGCACCGCCACTTCCCTGGCGAAGGAGCTGATTTAAATAAGAACATCTATCTTCTAAATTGTGTGTATCAAACAATCCATCACGGGGAGGCTGCAAACCTCCCCGAATCTGTAATTATGGTGTCACAGCTGATTGTGATGAAAGTGGAGCTGTCAGGGAGGCATTTGGGAGACAAACACACTGCTCCCAGCAGCTCTCCCAGGAGTGCTCACAAAGCTTTGCTGCCATATGGGGCCATGATTAATAGCCCAGCCTATATGTAAATATTTAGCTGTTTAGAAAGCAACAGGATCCAATTACCTTTCATCCCATCCCTCTCCTCCTGACAGAGCACAAAGCAAAATTTCTGCTTTTTTTTTTTTTATTATTTTTTTCCCTTGGAAAAAGATAAAAAAATGCCCTGATGAGTCATATTCCGGTGCTGGTATTAAAGACATCCTTCTCTGCAGCTGAGGTGGCACCGGCTGAGCTCAGCTGGCCAGGCAGCTGCAATCCTGGATTTGCTCAGCACTAGAATGTCCCTGTCCAAGGAAAGGGACGCTGGCACTCGCTGCTGACAGCCCCTCGTGACTGTCCCTGTCAGAGCGGCCTGGGAGAACAGCTCTTGCTGCTGCATCATCCAAGCTGGAGCAAAGCTCTTCTCAAGAGCCCTGGGGTTTTAAGACAATCCTTCACGCTCGCAGCTGCTGGGGGAAGAGCAGCTTGAGCACTTCACAGTCCCCAGGGTACAGACCAGGCCTTTGTGGCTCTCACAGCAGCAGGGCCACTTGGAAGCTCAGCTTTAGGAGGGTGAGAGAGGAGAAAAATGAGCCTCCACAATGATTTCAGTTCTTGAAAGCAATTGTATGGCTTTCCTGGCAAGGTCAACATTTTTGGCTGTGTTCTCCTTTCCAGCAGGATTATCCATTCCACTTCCAGCCTTCTCCACCCTCTCCTCAGAGCTGCAGCACATCCCCTCCTCCAGGAAATGCTGGAGCCTTGTCTCAACAGGTGAGTGTCACCCCAGCCTGGACCACCAGGCTTCTCCAGCTCCCAGATCTGAGGCAATTCCAATCTTCTGTCCCAGGCACATCTAAGCAGGGCCTGAGCTGCCCTAGGATGCAAATGAGGAGAGAGGGCCAGCCTGTGTTAATTATCTCAGTCACAAGGAACAGCTCAGCCAGATGTTCACCCCGCCTGTGTCTGTTTGCATTTCTAGCCTTTTCCATGGATCCTCCGAGCCAGCAAAAGTCCATCAATTTTAACAGGGCAAAACCATCTCGGGTGTGAGTTATTCCTGAAGATAAGTGACTACAAGTTGGACTCTCTGCTTCAAGGCATTCTCCTGATAAATAAGCAACAACAGCATCAAAGCTTTACTGCAGGCTTCCAAGGAAGTTAAATGCAGAATGTTTTCCCAGATCCCCATAATTCAAAAATGCCCTGTCCAATTCCACACTTCCTCATGGAGACAAAGCAGTCTGCTCTGGGCTGAGTCCAGATGTAAGAAATAAGATGCAGGTTGGAGCTTCCATTGGAAACTTAGAGGAATGATGCATTTAAAATTAACTTACAGGGGGTTCTTCTACCCCTGTGGAGCACTTTGGGGTCACCTGAGGAGGGACACGGCTACAGAGCTGGACATGGCTGTACTGCAGGCAGAGCCAGAAGGAATTTGCCTCTGTTCAGCACCCACCAAGGCTCCTTCTTGCTCAGATCAAGCCCTGCTTAAGACATGTGTTCCTTTTGTTCCCAGAACAAGTTCAAAAATGGAGATATTTGAAATAAGGAAAAGACATAGGAATTATCACATAAAAATAAAAAGGATGAGGAATGTGTGAAGAGTAGCAGAGAGCAGGCCAAGCTTTCCCCATGGTGCAGGTCTCCATGAGGGAATCCAAACTCTGTGGGACTCCCAGTCACACATCAGTGAATATTCCCCTGGTGTCATTCCAGTCTATCCTATTCCAGCATTTATTGTACCTCAACCCTGCCAGGACCTCACTGCTCCTCAGCTGCTCTGGGAAAGCACTGGGACAGATGAACAAATTGGTGACACCAAAGGAGGGTGACGTGTCCAAAGGAGGGACAGGAAGGTGGTGAAGGGTCTGGAGGGGCCACATGAGGAGTGGCTGAGGCACCTCCAGTGCTGGGGACTGCTCTGGGACACTCAGAACAAGGACATTGAGGGGCTGCAGCGTGTCCAGCGAAGGGACGGAGCTGGGAAAGGGCTGGAGAATTCCTGAGGGAGCTGGAAAGGGGCTCAGCCTGGAGAAAAGGAGGCTCAAAGGGAACTTCTGGCTCTGCACAACTCCCTGACAGGAGGGGACAGCCGGGGGGGTCAGGCTCTGCTCCCAGGGAACAGGGACAGGAGGAGAGGGAACGGCCTCAGGCTGGGCCAGGGGAGGCTCAGGGTGGGCACCAGCAGGAATTTCCCCATGGAAAGGGTGGGCAGGGCTTGGAACTGCCCAGGGAGGTTTGGAGTGCCCATCCCTGGAGGTGTCCGAGGAATTCCTGGAGGTGGCACTCAGAGCTCTGGGCTGGGGACAAGCTGGGACAGCTTGGACTCAATGGGCTGGGGGGACTTTCCCAGCCTGAATGGAATTCCTGGGAGCAGGCAAATGGCTCAGTGTGGGACAACAGCACTCTGCTGACCAGGGAAGGTCAATCACAGCTGGTTTATCCAAGGGGATGCAGAAGTTTTCTCCTAAGATATTCTCTCTGAGAAAAAAGAAATTAATCAGGCAGGATCACACATAAAGAAACAGTGATGACAAGCAGAAAATTGCACAGCTTTGGAAAGTTATGGCCAGATAGAAACCATCCAGCACTGAAGTCTTTAGGTGACCTAACCCAGCTGCTGCTAATGTTCCAGCAGTAATAAACAGGAGCCACTTCCCTGGCTCCTCTCCTTTGGGATTCTCCACTGCAACACTGGTTGGTACTTGAATGCCATCTTTTATAGCAAAGCTGTTGTCTGTTATCACAAACACAGGGACATTATTATAGAACTCACCCTGCAGCAAGATATGAATCAGAGTTAACCTTAGCAGACACCAAATATTTACTTTAGAAAAGGCAAAGATATTATTTCATAAATCAAAAATTGTTCCCTTGGCCCTTGAAGGACACTTCAAAGCAGACTTGTAATTACAAAGCACATCCTAGGATGCCAAAGCAATTGAATCCATGGCTGCCCCGTGGCTTGTGGGTTCCCAGCTTGGCTGTGCCTGAGGCCCTGGATGGGAATCCCTGATTCCACTCACTCCTGTGGTGCAGTGACAGAGGATGGTGCCCACTGAGAGGCTGAATCGCTGTGGGAATGGAATGAGGTGGCTCAGAGGTGTTGCTTAATGAGTTATGAGCAGCCTCTCTCATGAACTGGGGCTTCCAAATGTGAGAAAACCCTCAGATTCCTGCTCTNCAGGATCACACATAAAGAAACAGTGATGACAAGCAGAAAATTGCACAGCTTTGGAAAGTTATGGCCAGATAGAAACCATCCAGCACTGAAGTCTTTAGGTGACCTAACCCAGCTGCTGCTAATGTTCCAGCAGTAATAAACAGGAGCCACTTCCCTGGCTCCTCTCCTTTGGGATTCTCCACTGCAACACTGGTTGGTACTTGAATGCCATCTTTTATAGCAAAGCTGTTGTCTGTTATCACAAACACAGGGACATTATTATAGAACTCACCCTGCAGCAAGATATGAATCAGAGTTAACCTTAGCAGACACCAAATATTTACTTTAGAAAAGGCAAAGATATTATTTCATAAATCAAAAATTGTTCCCTTGGCCCTTGAAGGACACTTCAAAGCAGACTTGTAATTACAAAGCACATCCTAGGATGCCAAAGCAATTGAATCCATGGCTGCCCCGTGGCTTGTGGGTTCCCAGCTTGGCTGTGCCTGAGGCCCTGGATGGGAATCCCTGATTCCACTCACTCCTGTGGTGCAGTGACAGAGGATGGTGCCCACTGAGAGGCTGAATCGCTGTGGGAATGGAATGAGGTGGCTCAGAGGTGTTGCTTAATGAGTTATGAGCAGCCTCTCTCATGAACTGGGGCTTCCAAATGTGAGAAAACCCTCAGATTCCTGCTCTGGGGCTTCCAAATGTGAGAAAACTCTCAGATTCCTGCTCCAGACCCTTCCCTATCCATTACTCAACAGCAGAAGGGACAGAGAGTGTTTTTTTGTCATCACACTTGTGTGCCCAGTGGTGCCTTGAGAGCCTGCCCTAGAGCAGAGGCTGACGGAGTTAGAGAATAAAGCAAGGATTTATTAAAAGGCCTCAATGGATCCACCTTGGGCAGCACAAGAGCCCAGCCAGGGCTGCACCCAAGATGAACCAAAATGGGCACAAAATGGACACTGGGCACG
>VWZP01010431.1:219662-234410 GCA_013396995.1 Dicaeum eximium | reverse complement strand
TGTCCTGGTTTAGGACAGACTGGGGAAGAAAACCTCCCCTAGAAAACAAACCTCCTTCCCCCCCTTCCCCCAACCCCGGGGTCGGGAAGGAAAACCTCGGAGGAAAGTGGAAAAAACCTGTTTATTTTACAAATAACACTCCCCAACACAGAAAAGAAAAAAACAGCCCCAGATGTTACTCAGGCAGTCGCTGTGCAGGAAGGGCACTTCCGCGTCTTTTGCAGACTCACGGTCCAGAGCAGGTCCTGAGCCGGTCCAACCTTCGGGAAACAGGGAAGAAAGAAAGGGAGAGAGAGAGAGACGGCAAAGCAGCCAGCAAAAGAAAAGCAAGCAAGCAAGAAGCGAGCAAAGCCGAGGCAGCCAGCAAAGCAGCCAAGCCAAAGTAAATCAGCCGGGGCAGTGTCCCGCCGAGAGAGCGAGAGATGGGGGGGGCAGCGGGGGGGGGAAACCCGCCGCCCTAGACAAAACAAATTCCACAGAACGATTGGGATATGGGGCACCGTCAGCCTAGGACATCTGTACAGAGAGCTCACCATCCCGTGATATGGAGCCCAGACCCACACACTAAAGCAACCCAGAATCTGAAAAATATAAAAGCCAAAACCTGAGGCATCACCAGTGTCAGTCTCATGGATATCAGACCAGCAGGCACAGCCAGACCCTTCCTGCCTGGCCTGAGAGCTTTCCAAGGGACCTGTACCTTTCCATGGAAATGGCCCTGCCAGCGCCCTTCAGGACCCATCACCCTGGGAGGGGACATGAACAACAGAGCCAGTTCTGGGAGAAGGACACACCAGACTTTGGGGAAGGTGAAAAGCCCGGCCAGGGACCAGCCTAGAGCAGAGGAATTCTTCCAGTCAGCATTCAGCCCTGAATCCCGCTGAATCACTGCCTCCTGCTCCTGCCTTGGGGGGAACCAGCAAGGTGCTCACCACAGTGCCTTGGAATTGCCCCTTGGCACACCAGCAGCTCTGTCTGGGCATCACTTCCCAGTGGGAACGGGAATTTATACCCCAAAGCACAGAGCAGGGTGCACAGCCCTGGGCAGGTGATGCCCCTGAGATGCCTGGACACTGGCACCTGCATTGGTCACCTCATGGCCATGGTGAAATCCTCCTCCAGGAGCTCTTGCAAGCCTCTCCTTGTGCTGCTGGGAACATCCCAAGGGAGCCAGTGATGTTAGCAAGCTGAACCTGTGTCCCTCTGCAGCAGGACCCTCCCTGGGGCTCCCCTGGTGACACAGGAGGGGCAATGAGCCACCAAACAGCCCTGTGTCCCCAAGGGACATCAACCCTGGAGTCAGGGCTCCCATTCTTTCTGGGTCTGCATTTTAAGCTGATTTTCTGCAGCTCTCCACATTTTCCCTGTTGCTTATTTATGGTTGGAAATATTCAATTCCAGGCTCTGCATGTTAATTCCTCCCTGCCACACTCTCCCCGCTCCTGTGCCCCTGGCCAGAAGATCCCAAGGTACAAATCTTTTGTTTCCCAGAGAATACTCGCTGGTAGAAACTCATCTTTATTTATCAGGAGTTGTGTCAGCAAGGCTTTAAAAACCCAGCTGATCTGCCTTGCCTGCTCACTGCAAATCAAAAGAGCCTGCGGGAAATCGGGTAGAACAACCATTAGATTAAATAAAAGCTGCCCCTCCGCCTCCTGTGCTTCCCTAATCCTCTTCCCAGCGAGTGTAATGCCCACTGTGCTAATCCACGGGACACGGGGCGTGTGGGATCGGGGGCTGGAATTACAACAACTCCTCTGCGAGATAATTGAGCAACACATTTTATTGTCCTCATCATTCTCCCAGCGTTCAGGGAGAGGTGGGGCAAGGGGAAGAGGAGGGTGGATTTTTCCACAGAGCTGGAGTTGCAGTTCCTCCCTCTGGTTCCGTCTGTGCCCAAAGTGTTCCCGTGTGCCACGAGCGGCAGGGAACAGGGAAATTCCAGCTGGGGGAATTCTCGCTCTCCCCTCCCCTCCAAGGTACACACAGCAGGCAGAACACATCCGAGTTGTTCACGGAGTCAAAAGTTAGGAGGAGCCAGTAAAAATGTCTCAATAGAAGTCACAGGAGCTTCGTTTCTGGGAGCACTGGAGCTCAAGAGCTCTGCTCTCCTTCCTTCAGGGCGTGGAGCCCTGGGGGCTGCAGGGGCAGGGGTGGATGCCTGACTTCTGCCCTGGACTCCACCCTCTCATTGATATCTCGTTTTTCCAGGTGCTGTTGTATTTCTATACTTCTGGAGTTAAAATTCTCTCTTCCCACTGTTGCGTCCTGAGCAGAGCTGCGGTGACAACAGAGCAGAGTGTCCCAAATCCCTGGGAATTGAGGGAGATCAGTTCTCAGACTCTGTTTCAATTGCACGGCTTTAGGGACTGCAGTTTTTATTCTGGGCACAGGTTTTCTGTACCCAAGCAACACTCCAAAGCTACAGATGCTGTAAGCATCCCTCAGAGTCCAAAGTTACACCCACCCCACACTCAAGAGGGCAGGATTCTCTTTATGGACAAGTTCCTAAACTGTTCAACCAGATGGGAGGCAGCCAGACCTTACAACACAAGCATTTGCATTATTCCTGCTGCTTTCAGCACTCCACCCTCCCTTGTTTAATGTGCTGAGTCCTCATCTCTTGGGGAGCTCATCCCCATCCTCAAGCTTCCCTGGATCTAATCCCTCCCCTGTCCTGTCTGGGATCCCTCTGGGATTCCTGAGCTCCCCAGTGCTGTAGGACTGAAGCCACACAGGAAAGGCTGTGGCACCTGCAGGTGTCCCTGGTGCTGGCCCAGGGAAGGTACAGTCCCCAGGCTGGGGTGACATCTCCCTGTCCGTGCCTCAGTGCTCCCTGGGGCCTGCTGGCAAGCAGGGAGGAGAGGACAGAAGGGAGGCAGCGGTGATGGAGAGCAGCAGATCTCAGCTCCAGGGACACCTGAGCTGGGGTGGCACCAGCCCTGGTAATGACCCACATCAAGGAGCAGAGGGCTCAGCCCCTGTCCCACACTTCCCAACTTCTGGGCTGACACTGCTTCTCACAGGGATAAAGCAGAGCTGGGTGTGGACCTCTCCAGGACCACTGGCCTTTCCAGGGAGCCTGGCCTGTGAGCCCTAGGCACTGCTGTCACTCCCTGTCAGGCACAGTAGTAGTTTGGGTTTTCCCTTTGGACACAGCTCCCCCTCCACCTGTGTCGCAGGAGCTTTATCCACACTTCCATCCGTGGCCCCTTGTGGGGGAAAAGCGGAAAGGATTGTCCAGATCTGAGCACTGCTGTGGGCACAGCCTGTGGCCACATCTCCCTGCTGCCAGGGAAGGGATGAGGTGCCAGCCTGGCACAGCACAAGCCCGGATTCCATGGAGAGGAAGGGGCTGTGCCTTGGCTCTGCCCCCCTGGGCTTCCTCCAGCTGCTCAGTGCAGATGCCTGCCCTGCCCCAAGCCCTGGCAGATGCCCCCAGCCCTGGCCTGTTCACCAGGACAGCCTGGCCCGTGACATTTTCCCTGGTGTGGCACCAAAGCGTTTTCAGCAGCAAACCCCTCCTGTTCCCTTGCCCTTCCCCGGGCCGAGGGCAGGGTGAGGGCAGGGTGCCCAGCTGGCTGCAGCAGAGCCCAGGGCCAGGGCTGTCCTTGAGGAACCTGCTGGTGCTGGATGTGCCTGGCTCAGCTCGCAGCTCAGCTGCAGCCCGTGGATGCAGAGCGGGCTGGCAGCCGCTCCCTGCTCCCTGTGCAGAGGGGGAGATTTATCCCTTTGCCACGGCTCAGGATTTTTATTTCTAAATGCAGAGAAGCAGCCCAATAAACCCGACAGCCCTGCCTTAATCATCTCCGTGGCTGACCCACACAAGATCCTGGGCTCCAAATGGGGCTGTATTTCTCCTTTAGCCCTCCAGGCAAGGATGCCAATTCTCAGAGCACCTCCAAGGAGGCTCTGTCTCACCGAGGGCTGTGCCCCTTCTCTGCTGGCTTCAGGGCCGTGAATCACTCGGGTCCCAGAGGTTTAGTCTCCGCTGCCACGAGGTAAATGCATTTTGTGACAAGTTCATTACTCTGGCTCAGTGCAGTGACAGAGCTTGCGAGGCATAGTGGTTGCAGTCCCAGAGCTGTGCAGCTCGATAGTGTGGTGTGATCAGATTCTTGAGCTGATAGCACTGAGCAAGTTCACTGCCTTGGAAATGAGCCCAAGCTCAGCTCCGTGCTCCTGCTGGCTGAGGATGAAAGAGCTCCCACCAAGCTGAGGCTCCTCAGCTCCCTGTGCCCTGGGGGGACTCAGGGCATCGATGTCCCGCCCCTGCTGGGGGGTTTGCACTGGCAGGGGCTGGGCTGGCCCAGGCTCAGCTGTCTGACCTCAGTCCTTGTTCACATGGGGGAGTCTGACCCCCAGCTCAGACCTGGACTCCCTCCAGAGGGTTCACCAGAGCTGACTCCCTGACCTGGCACGGGGCCCCAGCAGAGGAAATCCCCCTCCCCAAAGACCAGGATGCCCTCAGCAGCTTCCTTTGTGCCAACTGAAGTTCATGCTTCACCAGCTGGGCACCTCAGGCTGTGGCTGTGACCAGTGCTGGCCAAGGCACACAGTCCTGTGGGACAGGAGGACACAGCCCCACACCCTGCACCTTCCTGCTGAGCCCAGGTGAGCTCAGCCCAGGGCTGGGCTGTGCCTGCCACACTCTGACAAACAGCAATAAAAATGGTGGTGTGACATCAAGTGAAAGCTTTGAAGTGATCAAAGTTTCACTCAGTCTGGAGGATGGGGAAGAGAAAATGGGGGACACTCAGCTGGGAATGCAGAGGGGCCGAGGGCAGGGTTGGGGTGCTGGAGCAAACAGAGTTCATGGAGTTTCCTGAGCTGGAAGGACGCACAGGGATCACCAAATCCAGCACAGACACCCCCAACAATCCCACCCTGGGCACCCCTGGCTGTTCAAACCCTCCTGGAGCTCTGGCAGCCTCGGGGCCGTGCTCATTCTCTGGGGAGCCTGGGCAGTGCCCAGCACCCTCTGGGGGAAGAACCTTTTCATAAACCCAGCATAAATCTCTCCTGGCACAGCTCCAGCCTTGGGTCCTGTCCCTGACCCAGAGAGCAGAGCTGCCCCTCAGGAGAAGCTGCAGCCCTGGGGAGCTCTGCCCTCACTCTCCTTTTCTCCTCTGAACAGACCCAGTGCCCTCAGCTGCTCCTCATGTGGCCCCTCCAGGCCCTTCCCCACCTTCATGCCTTTGGAGTTTTAGATCTTCCCCACACTGTGGTGCCCAAAGCTGCCCCAGTACTCCAGGTGAGGCCTCCCTAGCAGAGTTGTCTTTCCCTGGTTCTCAGCAGGGTCACCAGAGCTTCTCCCATCAGCTCTTCCAGGCTCTGCCCTGGGCTGGGGCTTTCTCTGCCTGCAGAGCAGAGGTTCCACAGAAGAGGAGTGATGCTCTGAGCCCTCGGAGAGCTGAGGGCCCTGTGGTTGCTGACTTTAGTCAGAGAGAGAAACAGGTAACTTTTCCCCAGATGTTGTCTGGGAAAATTGTGAGAAAGCTCAGAGAAAGAATGAAAACAATTCTTATCCTAATCGCTGCACCTGGTGTTTGTGAACATGTGGAATTTGGTATATGTGATGTTTATGGAAAGATGTTCACAAGAAGGTGTTGTTCCTAATTACCCAACGGTGTGAGGGGCGTTGTTTAAGGATCAGTCTGGTTCTGGGTGAATGATCTTGTCTATAAGAGTCTGTTTCTAATAATCCTGGCTTTGTGCCTTCTGAGAAAGCTTGGAGTCAGTGTCGTGGCATTTTCATGGTTCTTATACTCATCAGCGACAGGGCCCTGCTCACACACACCTTTGGCTCCAGCATTCCCACATGGAGATCTCTGGGCTCCAAATGGATCTCAGCAGCCTCAGGTCAGCAAACAGCTTTATTGGTTATTTCTGAGCAATGCTGGGGTTGCACAAAAAGCTTTGCTCCCTCTGTCATGGAAAAGAATTGTGGGAAATGGATTTGTAAAGAATTCTCAAAGAATTCTCTAACCTTTAAAACTTTTTTCCTAGTTCCATTTCTCTCTCAACAATGTCTATCCTATTCCATAACATCTCTAAATCAACATTTTGTATCTCAAAGCTTGCATACAAATACATACTAAGTAAACCTTCTATCAGACTTTAAAAATTCTCTACAAATCCGTTTCTCACAAAGAATAAAATCCCTTCTGTGAGCCAGAGCATGAATTCCAGGATGGGATCTGTGGAGCCTGCTCTGATTACACTCCTGGGGCAGGTGGGGAGAGCAGCCAGGCCAGAAGGTACCTATGGAACAATCCTCAGGGGAAAAAATTACCTGAAGTGAGACCTTCACAAAGAATTGAAACTAAACCCAAAAAACCCTCATATTTTGTTCCTCTGCTGTGGGCTATTGGAAACACAAAGCAGAATTATTTCCCACAAATCCTGTGTATCATAATCCCATTTTTTCCTGTCATGCCTGGATTTGCCGCAAATTTACAAGGTTATTTGAAACATGTATTAAAATATATGTATTTTTTAAATAAGTAATTTATTACACACCTCTCTATACTTCTGTGGATTTCTCTCTTTGCCTTTTTGCAAGGGTGAATTTTTGGATCATACATTTGGAATTCCCAGTTTTCCCTGTGAAGCTATGAAGGATAGGCGAGCTTTTCTTGGGCTGCACTCTGACATCTGACTCAATAAACTCAGCTGGCCCTGGGGTGAGGAGGGTGCGTCCCAGCCCAACATCAGCAGCAAGTTCTCAGCACTTTATTTTGCCTTGTTTTGTTGGGTTTTGTTTTGTTTTGTTTTGTTTTGTTTTGTTTTGTTTTGAAAGGCATCCTCTGGTGCTGCCACCCCAGCTCCTTGCACAGATGAGATTTTATTTGTGTCAAATGACTCCTGGTAGTTTGTTGTCGTAGCTCAGGTCTGGGAGATTTATTATAAAACAATTTCTCCAGAAACTGTGACGAATTAAAATTTCCATTCTATGCATTTCAATGCAAAAATGCTGGTGGGAAGAAGCCAAGCAAAATATTTCTTGGGTTTTCTCTTTTTCTCCAAATCCTAAATTGGAGAGGTCAATTTTTTCAACTGGAAAATGAAAGCATTTGCCTCAACTTTCTGTGCCCATGACAATGTGAAGAAGTATTTATTGCAGGGAGAGAGCAACAGGCTCTCCACAGTGCAAAAGGGCTGAGGATTTATTGGGCAGATTCCTTTTTATGAGGGAAAATGTTGTTGTGTTCTTTCTTCAGCTGCTCTCCCTGGTTTTCTGTTGTTTCTGTGGCTTTCTCACAGAGGGAAACACAGAGAAGGCAGCACAAAAATGGAACTTTTCTGTTTGAAAACAGAGCTGGGAAAAAAAAAGGGAAAATCCTGGGTTGGTTTCAAGCTGCTGCCTGGAAACTTAAATGCAGAGCAAGTGACAATTTTGTCTCACTTAGAAATTTCCCTGAGGAAAAACTCCCAGTTCTCACTCAGCTGTGCTTTTTGAGCTTTCCAGATCTCTAAAGCCTCCCCTGATGAGTTGTTCCTGGAGGGGTTTTCATAATCCTGGGGGTGAATTGTCCCTGTCACACACCAAAGTCACCAGCAAAGGGCAGGAATTGACTCCTGGCACATCAAACCCTTTGTACCAGAGATCGATTTTAATGAAACCTTCCACCCTTCCACATGTGAAATGCAGAAAATTAAGGTTTTGAATATGAAAAAACATTTACCAAACCCTGCCAAACCCAGGCTGGCAGAGCAGCACTGATGGAGCCTGGGGGTGCAAAGGGGACAAGGACCCTGTTGTCTCTTGCCCCTGATATCCCCAAATCCACACATTTTTATCCCAGCTCTGAATTCTGCCTCTTTCTGGCTTTGTAGGGCTTTCCTGGCAATGGGGTGGGTGAGAAATTATTCCCCTTTTCCCCGGGTACCCTGTCTGAGGTGCCAAATCCTCATTTCCACCTCAGCTTAATGAAATCTGAGGTTGGTCCCTTGTCCATCCCTGATTTCACAAGTCTGGTTTTAAACAATGTGGAAGAAGAGTTGAACACTGATGGGAAATTTGCTGCTGATAGGTGGGGATTTTAGGAAATGCTGGTTTGTTTAAGGTAATGACCAAGGGCTGAAAAGGGAGAATTGCAGATGGATTTGTCATTGATCAGTAAAAATGGTTTCTGAAATTGTGGGTAAAGAATTGGAATAAATGGAAGGGAGGGAGGGAGGGAGGAAGGAAGGAAGGGAGGGAGGGAGGAAGCGCGGAGGCGTGGAAGGAAGCGCAGAAGGAAGGAAGGAAGGATCCTGCCAGCCTGCTCTGGAAGCCTGCTGCCATCACCATCTTCACCTGAGCTCTTTAATTGATTGACTGCTTAATGAAGTTCTGCATTTCCACCTCCCACTGCCGTGAGCTCTCTCTGCTACACGGCTCTGTGTGATCTGTCAAGGTCGCTTTGGAGGGACATTACTCAGCAGACAAGGAGAAATGCCCGGGTGTTAACGAGCACTGAGGAGGAAAGGAATGAGGCAGGTTCCTGTTTCAGCCACATGAGCCCCAGGCTGGGCTGGGGGGGAGGTTGTTCACAGGGGCTGCACAGCCCAGCTGCTCAGAGGGCACATCTGGAGCTCAGAGGGCACATCTGGAGCTCAGAGTCAGGCTGGGGACACCTGAGCCTCGGGGCTGCAGTGCCAGACTGGGGTGAGCTGGCTGAGAGCTGCCAGGGATTGACTGGAAAGAATTCCATCATCTTTCTGGGTGTTCCAGTGGAAGGTTCCTGCCCATGGTGGGGGGGGTTTGAACTGGATTGGAGCTTTAAGGTCCCGTCCAATCCAAACCATTCCATGATCCCATGATTCTAGGGCTCCATGATTTCATGACACTTGTGTCTGCATCTCAGGTACTGTGTAGATCAGTCCCAGCTTTGGAGTTGGCTCCCCCACTGAAGTTGAGTCACAAAACAAAATCTTTCAGCCCCAAGAGTGGCAGCTGAGGTGGATGTGGTGTTCTTTTGGGAGCAGGGTAATTTCAGAACTCTTCAAACAGTAAATGAGGTGTCTTTTTAGGAAGAGATAACCAGTAAAATGACAACATTTCCTAGAAGACAGCGAAATGAAAATAATCTTGGCACTGCACATGGTGCAGGCAATCCACCTGTGCACTTCAGAGTCACGTGGAGATGTTTATTCACACCTGGTACTTCTGCACAAACATTTTGTTCTATTCTCCAGTTCCCCGTTGTTTGATTTTCCCACTTTCTGTGCCCCACCCAGACCCGGCCTCAGCCACTGCCCTGGGCCATCAGGATGTGTCTGCACACACACACACTGTTCATTTCCAGGCTGCTGTGTGCTTCAAAATCCTGGGCTCTGAGGAGTGTTTTATACAATATTTATGTTTCTCTGAGACGTGAGAGGTCACTCAACCTGACAGAACTGAAGCCTCTGACTGTGGGAGGGGGGTTCTGCTGCAGCATCAGCAGAAAGTAAATGAGCTCCCAAATGAGAGTTCAGAGAGTTCTGGCTGTCATTTCCATACAGCTCTGGACTCTGCTCGTGGCTTCTTCCTTCAAGGGAGGAAAAGTTGCTGCAAGTGTCTGCTCAGCACCAGGCTGATGCTGGAATAGAGCACCAGGGGGATCCGTGTTTGCTGCAGCTGCAGTGAGGCTGTCCTGGCCATTCCTGCTGGTCTGAACATCTCAAGAACAAAACCCTTACCCAGAGTAGCAGAGAAAAGGTGAACCCTCCATTTGCCACCTGGATTGTTCCCACAGCTCACCCTTCCCTCCCTCTACAGCATTTCAAGCACCTGGACTAGGCAAGTCCTGCATTTCTTCACCTCCATCCTCCCTGCCAGGACTCTGAGCACAGAGGGGTTAAATGAGACCTCCAAGGTCCCAGAAGAGGAAAGGTGCTGATTTCAGCTTCCCCTCCCCAGCACTGCCCTCAGGCTGCTCACAGGATGTTCAACGGAAAAAAAAGAGTCATGAGCACCCCTGAGGAGCTCTGCTGGTAAAACTGAGCAGTGTAAAAAGGCCAGATAAGACAGAGGATAAACATTTGTGACCAGGAGGCACTTCAGAGCAAAACATCTGCTTGCCTGGAGTGGGGACTGATTCCCCTGAGCTGTGGCACCATTGAGGGGCTCGGTTCCCACAGGGGTTCAGTGCCTTTTTGGGAATCCTGGGGTAAGCAGGACAGAAGGCCCAGGCTGGCAGACAGGACACAGCCTGGGTTGGAGAGGCAGCTGGAGGAGCAGCAGGATGTCCCAGGGCTTCCCAAATGGCAGGAGCTGCCTGCTCAGCAGCTGCAGGGACGGGGCACTGGCACTGACTCCTTCCGGCACTGCTGGCATCCATCTGGGATGTGAGCTGGGCTTTGCTGAGCTGGCCTGGCTGATGCCCTGCTCCAGCTGCTGCTGCAGGCCTTGGAGGCAGTCACATCCTGGCTGTGACAGTGACAGCCCTGGGGGGTGTCCAGCTTCAGTCCCTTCTCTTTGCACCTTGCTGGAGAGGTATTGTTGGTTCTTCCACCTTTTGGGCGCCATTTGTCATTTGTGGGCTGCACGAGGGGTTACCAGTTGTGGTGGTGTTTTCCCCTCCGTGCATAAGGACTTTGACTCCATGTATCAGAAGGCTTAAGATAGTTTATTCATGATCAGCTCCACGTTCCAGGCCCGAGGCTTAAGCCTCGTACAGTGCAGCCTGGTACAATGCTTCTTTGCAAAGCTCTGGTGCAATCTTAGTACCGTGCTTTCTTCTTCGTGCTTAGTACAAGAATGCCCCTTATCATACTAAATTCATGGGCTGGTAACCAAGACCAGCTCCCTCTTACCATTGGTTAGAGAAAACCCATATCTCCCATGTTGTGGGAGCAGGGTAGAAAACAGCAGGTGATATTTTGAGAATACGGAAAATGTTTATAGAAGTGCTGGTGGGAAAATTATCTTCTCCCTTGTGAAGAAGAAAGCATGCTGCTAGGAAATTCAGAAAACCCAAAATCATAATTACCACAGAGAGGGAAGAGTTCAGCCACATCGTTTGGACACTTGGTCTGTGGTGCTGTAGATGTTGGGCATGGACAGGAGATCCATAGATCAACTGGAAGATGATTCTTCCTGAGCTTCAAAGCCAGAGAAGGTCACCGATGCTTGCAGTTAGAAAGAAATTGGGAAAGGAAATGCCAAAAGTGAAGGGGTTGCTCTGGGTCTCTGGCTGTAGAGGGCTTTTCAATGGAGAGGTGGGAGAGCATCACCTTTTCCCTCTCGACCACTTCCAGCCTGTCCTAAAATCCACGAGGTGCCATAAACGTGGAGCTGTGCCCCAGTGGTGGCAGCACTCCAGATCAGGAGGGCAGCTCTACCTAACCCAGCGTCCCAAAAGCACCTGTGGAGCAATTTCCACACGATTTCTACTGCCCAGAATATATTTGTGTTCTATTTGGGCTAAAACCCAGAAGAACAATTTTTAGGGAAGATTCAGCACAAGACTTGCTCACAGTCAGGAGGGAATGAGGTAAGAAAATGGTTATTTTCCCCTGCAGATTGTTGCCAGCTCTATTTCAGAGGAACCAACCTGTCCAGCCACCTCTGCAGCCCCTTAAACAATTTCTACACTTAATTCCACGGCCTGCAGCACGGTGTTAACCTAAATGCAATGATGTGGGCAAGAGAAGTGGTTCTGCATCTATCCAGGGAGTGAAAGGGCAGAATTACCTGGGATGCCCGTTGAAACAGCAAATGTGGCATAAAGGAACACACTCAGCTCTCACCGGGGATTAGACAGCACAGGGAAGCAGGAGTTACACAAATTTCAGCTAAAGCCATCAGCAACAGCTCAGTGAGCATTCTGAGGGTGAGTGGCACTACAGGCACACGTGGGAGGACGGGAAGCCGTGTTTGCTGTCACTTTTGGAGCAGCCTGGCCAGGCTTGGCCTGCACAGCAAGGGAACTCCGTCAGCGTCCATGGTCAGTGGCACAAGAATTGCAAATAGCTCAGGGCTGGCTCTGTCCAGCCTGGAGCATCTCTGGCAGAGCAGAAAACACCTGGAGCAGGAATTCCCTGGCAGAGCACAGGAATCACCTCTGAAAGGAGCCAGGAGGGGCAGGGTCACCTCTGTGTCCTGCAGGCCCTGGGACCCTGGCACCAAACAGGGCACAGTGTCCCAGCTAGTCCCAGCCCAAACTGGGCAGAGTGTCCCAGCTGATCCCAAACTAAACTGGGCACGGTGTCCCAGCTGGTCCCAGCCCAAACTGGGCACAGTATTCCAGCCCAAACTGGGCAGGGTGTCCCAGCTGATCCCAGCCTAAACTGGGCACAGTGTCCCAGCTGATCCCAGCCCAAACTGGGCATGGTGTCCCAGCTGGTCCCGTCCTGGTGTCCTGAGCCCTGCACACAGCCAGGGCAGTGCCCACCTCACTGCTGGGGGATGTCACATCCTGCGTGATCCCCTCTCCATCCCCAGCTGGATCCCAGGCACCAGGCTGGGTTTTACATTGCCCTTACTGAATTCTGGATTAGAGATTTTTTTTTCTTTTTTTTTTTTAATCTTTTCCACAGTCTCAAGGTCATTAAAGTCCTTTCCAGCCCTTGACCAAATGCAAGGGACAGGAGCATCTTGTGTTCTACAGCCTATGCTCATGGATGTAGGATCCTGAATATTCCCCAGGCCCAGGGAAGGCCTTCGGGGTTCTGCTGTGTGACCCTGCTTGGCTGCCTAGCTCTGCATCCCCATCTCTCCCATATTTTTTGAGCTTGTTCATGGAGATTTTAGGACCAGGAGAATGAAAAGTGCTGCTGCACCAGAGCAAGGAGGAATTACCTCTTGCCTTTGCACTCAGGCTCTGAAGGAAATTAAATGTGTTTTACCCATTTTGTCTCTGATGATCAAGGCTGACTATTACTCATCTCCACGTATTTTCCAGGTACTACTTCATTATTTTCCAGGAATTAGGGCTGATTTGCAGGATCCCAGTACTGAGCCACAGGACCTGCAGTGCCCACTTCTCTCCCTACTCCACTTCATGTGCAGAAGGACCTGTGTGGAGCCTGAGGTGGCTGAGGGGGCTGTCCCCTGCTCTGTCCCCACACGTGTCTCCAAAGCTCCCACAGTGGGATTTCTGGCTGTATCTATGGAATTTCTCCTGAGGGAGTGCCCCACAGTCTCCTGTTGCTGTGGGCTCAGCCCCTGGCTGGCACTGCCTGCAGGGAGGGGCTCTCCCATGGGTGCCACCCTGGCCAAAGTCACCCTGTGACCCAACTCTGCTGTCACTGCCAGCTCTGCCCCTCTCTGGCAGGGAGGGCTGGCATTAAGGTGCTCCTCAGGTTGAAGAAAACCTGTTAAATCCCCTTGGGAAACTCCTGGAAGGCCTTTGAAGTCTGCTCACATGCCAAGCACTGCACGGCCTCAACACTTCCCAGCTGATTTCTGGCGCAGCCCCACTCAGGCTGCCGGGGAGAGCAGGGACACCTTCCCCTCTCCCTTTGCTGCCCTCCCAGCACGGTGAGAGCATTCCAGGGGCTGCATCCTGCAAATATTTATCTGGTTAGGGTTCAACGTTTCTGCTGCGAGAATCTTTGAGGTGAGAGCTGGCTTTAGAACCACCAGCTTTGCATGGAATGACCCAGAGGATTCCTGCCTCAAGGCCAGTGGGGCTGAATGGATGTTTATGTTCCCTGAGTGCACCCTCTTCCCCTAAATAAAGATTTACAGTCACAGAATTCCAGGATGCTCTGGAAAAGGACCATGAAGCTCATCCAGTCCCAGGGGCAGGGACCCCTTTCTCCATCCCAAGCTGCTCCCAGCCGTGTCCAGCCTGGGACACTTGCAGAACCTCTGTGAGCAACAATTCCAGATTGCAGCCTCAGAAATAACAGCTCCAGAAAGAGGGGGGAAAAGAAAACAAAAGCAAGCCACCCCAAAAGCTGCTCAGGGAGTTGGAATTATTCCTTCCCCTCTGCAGAGGATGCAGTGGCCCCTGCAGTCACTGCAGGCACCATTTGCACACCAAGGCATCAAGAAAGTTCTCAAGGAAATATTTTTGTTTTTCCCAAACCTGCAGAGGAACCCAGCTGCAAAGGATCTGCAGGGCTCTGATCTGCTGGAGAACATTCCTGAGGCTGAAAACCAGATTTTGCAGTGCAGATCTGGTCCTCATGGGGACCTCGAGTACCAGGAAGGATGGAGAGAATTCCCACAGATTTTAAGTATTCCCAGAAGCTGGAGTTTCTCTGATTTCTCTCGCTCTGGAGACGTGTCTGTATTTTTCTGCCCGACCCTGCCCCCTGACTGCATCTCCTCGTTGATATTGCTGGGTTTGCACAGCTTATTTCCCACCAATAATTGATAAATGCTCCCATTAATTCCTCTGGAGCAGTTTCCTCCTCTGCCAGGGAAACAGCTGCACACCAGGCCCTTGACAGAATTCCTTTTAACCTCCTTTCAGGAGCTCTGCTCTTGTTTAACAATAAACCACACACTCCATTTACTGTTATTCTGTAAGTAACATTCCATGATTCAACTCAATTTTATTCCATTTCCCACTGGAGCAAGCCAGCTATTCCCCAGCCTGTTTTCTCATGAGCCTAAATGACAAATTAGCAAGGTTAAGCATCGTTTTAATTACAAACAAAATAGGAGAGAACCCCTTGCAGAAGGAGCATGATCTGCTGCAGTCCCTGTTGCTCTCATAATTATTTTTTCCTATTCCTAGGGGTGGGTGAACAGGGGGGGCTTTACAGGGGATTTTACACCAAAAAGGGCTCTATATCATTATTATTTTATAATAATAATAATAT
>VWZP01010431.1:208703-219605 GCA_013396995.1 Dicaeum eximium | reverse complement strand
AATGATATGAAAAATACAAATAAATATAAATATATAAAAATAATATAAATAATATAGATAATAGAAATAATATATAATAATATAAAATAATATAAATAATATATAAGAATAATGTAAAAGAATATAAATGTTTTATTATTATTTTATAGAAGGATGGTGTCAGTGCACTTGAGGCAAGCATGGAAAGGGAAATCCTCCAGCCCTGAATTCCAGAGGAGCTAGGGGAGGCAGGGAAAGGTGTCCCAGGCTGGTAGGAACTGTCCCACTCACCTGGCAGGCAGGGAGGGATAACAGCAGTCACTACACAGATGCAGAGGATCTGCACAAACTTATGGGATCTGCACACATTTATAGGATCTGCACACATTTATAGCATCTGCACAAACTTATAGCATCTGCACACATTTATAGGAACTATATGACCCAGAGGATTCCTGCCTCAAGGCCAGTGGGGCTGAATGGATGTTAATGTTCCCTGAGTGCACCCTCTTCCCCTAAATAAAGATTTACAGTCACAGAATTCCAGGATGCTCTGGAAAAGGACCATGAAGCTCATCCAGTCCCAGGGGCAGGGACCCCTTTCTCCATCCCAGGCTGCTCCCAGCCGTGTCCAGCCTGGGACACTTGCAGAACCTCTGTGAGCAACAATTCCAGATTGCAGCCTCAGAAATAACAGCTCCAGAAAGAGGGGGGAAAAGAAAACAAAAGCAAGCCACCCCAAAAGCTGCTCAGGGAGTTGGAATTATTCCTTCCCCTCTGCAGAGGACGCAGTGGCCCCTGCAGTCACTGCAGGCACCATTTGCACACCAAGGCATCAAGAAAGTTCTCAAGGAAATATTTTTCTTTTTCCCAAACCTGCAGAGGAACCCAGCTGCAAAGGATCTGCAGGGCTCTGATCTGCTGGAGAACATTCCTGAGGCTGAAAACCAGATTTTGCAGTGCAAAACAGCCCCAAAATGAGCCGGAGTGGTAAATTTATTTTTAATTCTACATTTCTTTGAAGCTGCATCTTTTTTTTAATCTTTTCATCCCCCATTCACTCTGCTAGCAGGGAGTATTTCCATATTTCTCCCCCAGTTTTGCCTTTTCCAAATTCTGGCTGTTTTATGGTGGCAGAGTGACAAGACAGCTTTGAAACTGCACAGTTCTGCCAGTCTGCCAGCGCTGGCAAAATTTTGCAGGAAAATAGAACAGTGGAAATAAAACTTGCAAAAAGGTATGGGGGGAGGGGGGGGAGAAGCAGCATTTTGTGCTGCTTAAAAATGTAAAAAAGTTCTCTAAGAAAAAAATCCTCCAACAGGTGATTTGAAGGCACTGAACATTGTGAAAAATCACCTGGATTGGTTTTACTGAGACAAATACTCATTTTTAAGCAGTTTTCCTAATCTCTGAGGCATCCAGCAGCACCAGTGGGTCAGGAATAGATTTTTTTTTTTTTTTGGCCTGGGGTGTTTCTATGACGAGCCTGGACCTTTCTGCCTGCTGGGCTGAGGTTTGGACACCAGGAAAATCCTGCCCTGGAGATTTTCCCTGTGCAGTGGGGTCAGGACAGAGCTGGACAGGTGATCTTCACCTGCTCCCCATTTCCTGCCAGCCCCATCCCTGCTGGCACATCCCACACAGAGATCAAAGAGGACAAGGAGGTGGCAGCACCTTCCTTATTTTGGAATTGAAAGGGATGTTTACAGCTCCCCGAGTGAGGTTGTGCTCTCAGGCAACATCCCCTGCTCTTTCAGCCTTGGTGCTGTCATCTTCCAGGAGAAAACCTGTTCCCTTTTGATCCTTTCCTGCAACGCCATCAAAACAAAGCAGGAGAAGGCACAAGACCCAGAAGTATTTAGTCAGCACCCTGTTCAAAGCTTTCCTTTCTTCCTGAGGGGGAAGAAACGAGCAGAGAAAATGTGCAGACAATGAATAACAAAGAAAACAGATCCTGAAGAGGCAACAGGCAACCAAATGGTGGAGAAAAGCATTTTCCCCGTGTGTGGAAGTGCTGACGAGATGGCAGCTCCAGGGAGAAGAGGCAGCTGGGTGTGAAGGATGGGCAAAAATGGAGGAGTTCCTGCAGAGGATGAGAGATCTGAGCTCGATAAGCAGCTCACCCAAAGGAGTGAAAATTGCCTGCTCCCAGAAATTCTCATCACTCCAGTGGAGAGGCTTTGCTGGCTTTGCTGTGGAAAGGCATGAAAATAACAGGTAGCTTTAAAAATCTGATAATAAACAGAGAGCTTTAAAATATCTGATAATAATATCTGATCATATAAAATCTGACATTCAATAAATAAAAGGGTCCCCCTACACCAAGATCTTTGGTTGAGAGGTGTCTCCTCCCCATGTCACACGAGGGTGCAATGGGACACTGGGGCTTCAGGTGCACCCCAGGCCAGAACGAGCCAAGGTTTGTCTGATCAAGTGATTTCAGATCGTTCTTTTCCATGGTCTGAAAGGTTTTGCCTTGAGAAGACTCTGGCAGGGAAGAAGAGGCACAAATGAAGGAGGGAACAGTAATCACAGAACCATGGAATGGTTTGGGTTGGGAGGGACCTCAAAGCCCATCCAGTGCCACCCCTGCCATGGCAGGGACACCTTCCACTGTCCCAGGTTGCTCCCAGCCCTGTCCAGCCTGGCCTTGGGCACTGCCAGGGATCCAGGGGCAGCCACAGATGCTCTGGGCACCCTGTGCCAGGGCCTGCCCACCATCACAGGGAACAATTCCTTCCCAATATCCAACGTAAAATTCCCCTCTGTCAGTCTGAAAGCGCTCCCTTTGTCCTGAGAAACAGCTCCTAACAAAGTGGCCATGATGCCCAGGTCTCCAAACCTCAGGCATGTCCTTCAGGATGAGAATTTCACAACTCCAGAACAGTTTTTTATAGAGAATCTTTGCCCTCATGGTCTCTGTCCTCATAGCCATGTGTGGCTTGCAAATCGTCCTCATTCCGCCTTCTTCTTCCCTCAGCAGGTGTTTCCAGAGAAGGAATAAGGCTGTAAAAGGGAAAGCTAACACAGTACAAGATGTGACAGTAAGAGGGGAAAAAAAAAGGAAATAAAAGGAGGAAAAAAGTGGTTTCAAATCTCTTTGCTCAGACAGCCCCATGTGATTACAGCATTTATCAGTGTCTATCTCAACACGGAGCAGCTCCAGCTTATAAAGAGTGACACATGCAGAGCACAAAATAACAGGGCTGCCAAAGGCTCCTGAACAGAAACAAACCCAAGGCAGCTCAGGGAGGGGATAGAAAGCACAGCAGGAGCCCCGTGGCTGGGCAGCTCAGCAATTACTGTGACAGAGGCTGCACAGCCAAGTTCCTTCAGGGAATGGCCAAGCCCAGCCCTGCCTGGAGGAGAGAACTTCCCTGCTCTGCTCTCCTGGCAGGGCAGATCCAGGGATTTTCAAAGCAGAATGCCTGGAGCAGGGGACATTCAGTGAGTTCAGGTCTAAAAGAGGATAGATTTAGATATAAGGAAGAAAAAAATAATATTTTATCAGATGAGGGTGGGCAGGCCCTGGCACAGGGTGCCCAGAGCAGCTGTGGCTGCCCCTGGATCCCTGGCAGTGCCCAAGGCCAGGCTGGACAGGGCTTGGAGCAGCCTGGGACAGTGGGAGGTGTCCCTGCCATGGCAGAGGTGGCACTGGATGGGGTTTAGATCCCTTCTAAGCAGAACTCCCTGTTCCTATAACTCTGCCTTGTCCTATTGGCTTCCCCTGCATTGATGGGGCAGCAGGATTTGGGTCCTGGGCTGTGGCCACTCCACTGTGTCCTCTCATCAGCTCAGCTCCTGTGAAGGATCAGCCTGATAAACAGACAAAGCTCCCAGGAGAAAGGAGGCACATTCTCCTCTCTGCCCTCAGATGGGCAGGGCAGCTCCTGGCACGACCCTGTCCACTGCCAGCTGCCAGGGAAGGGTTCTTTTCCACCCAGCCGGCCTCGAGCAGGGTTCTTTTCCACCCAGCCAGCAGAGGCTGGAGGGGTCAGTGGAGGCTGGGCTGGGCTGGCAGCCCCAGCCCAAGCTGCTTTGGAGCCTTCAGCACCCTGCATCACCCATCAGCACCCGCTCCACCTTCCTTCAGGAGACACCAGAGCCCTGCAAGGAGGAGTCCAGGGAGCCCTGAGTGGGATGGGGAGCAGCTCTCCCTCCTCCTGCTCAGCCAGGATTGCCTGCAAGCTCCTGCAGACATTTTCCAGGTCCCGTTTGAGTTTCCAGAGTTGCCTGGCCAGCAGCCCCAGCCCCTCAGCAAACAGTCTGGAATTCTGGGGGCTCTGTCCTGAGAATGAACCTGGTAAATGTGATTTGCTGGGGATGGCTTTGGGTTCATTCTAGAGGTGCCTGTCTGTGATTTATCTCCCTGTCCCTAACCCAGGCACTCAGCCCAACCCAGAGCCACTTGAGCTCCATTTCCCACTTGCCGTGCACGACCTTTCAGGAGAGGGAAATGCTTTCCCATTATCTGGTTAAAGGCATCTTTATTTTGCCATTGTATTTCTCAGCCATTTTCCTGTAAATCTCAATAAAACAGCCAGGGTTACTGCAAGAGCTGTTTTAACAATGAAAGCAGCTTTGCCCTAAAACTTGCATTCAGCCTAATGAAGATCCATCTGCTACAGCACAAAACTCTGGGAAATAATGAGGGGAAATAGGTTTGGTGAGCACATCCTTCACTCTGAGAGCAGGCAGGAGCTCCCCTGCCTGTTGTGAAGGAATAGAGGAACATTTTGTGCCCTTTGGCTTGCAGTCAGTAAATAATGAGAACCAGGCAGCTGCTGAACGTTTGCCCAGCCGAGCTGCTGATAACAGCCAGGGCTGAGGCAGAATCACAGGTCAGACCTGAGCCCTGCAGAAATGCCAGGGCAGGTGGGACCTTTGTGTGCATTAGAAATGTCAGCAGCTCTCTGAAGTTGGCTGGACCACCCTCAAAGGCTTTGTGGGACATTCTGACCAAGTGGGAAGCAGCTGAAATGCAGCAGAGCCCTTCTCCTGTTGAGGGTTCAGTGCTGGGAGCCCACAGAGTCAAGGCAGCGCTGAATTTCCATGGCCCTGGCTCTCCTGGGCTGCTGCCTCACCACACACACCACAGACAGCTCACCACATCCTCATGCTCAGGGTCCCAAAGGGACCTTCTTGCCTGACACCTCCAAGCCAGGTTGGGGCTGGGCAGGGATTTCACCTCTGGTGTGCCCTGTGCATTGCCACAGAACCAGCTGGAAGAGCTCCAGCCCCAAAGTGAGATGAAACCACCCAGGACATCCATCTGTCCCTCTCCATGCTCTTGCCACACCTGCAGCAGCAGATTTGGGGCTGGACCAGGGAAGTTTCCTTGGCACAGCTCTGTCCCTGTCACCTGGGCAGAGCTGGCACCTCAGGGTGTGTCACTGTCCCCACCTACTCAAGCCCTCCACTGAAGCACCCCCAGCTCTCTGCAATGAGGCACCTAAAACGTTTATCCAACATTAGCTAGGGGATGGTGGCACTGCTGTCATTAACACAACCATTAAACAGCTGCTGGTTCCTCTTAGGGAATCCCAGAATCCCAGCATGGTTTGGGCTGGAAGGGACCTTAAAGATCATCCAGTTCCACCCCTGCCAGAGCTTAGCACTTGGCAGAGGTCAGGCCCAGGGCACAGCAGTGACACAGGAGGTCAGGACTTGAGCTCCAAGGTCTCACCACAAGGAGAAGGGCTGCCCTTAAACCAGACAGGGAAAATCAGGAATTGCTCCATCAGACTTCCCAAAACGGGTTTTCAAAGTTCTTCTGTCAACTTTGTGTCAAGGCAAGAGAGAGACAGACAGCCTGTCTGGGTGCTGCCTTCTAAAGGGATTTATCTGACCATGCTGAGAATCCAAGCAGAAAGCAGCAGAGGCAGGTAAATGCTCCAAATACTTTGTCTTCCATCAGCACCAATATCTGGAATTAGGTCCTGAAAGATTCATCCTTGGAAAATATCTCCAATATGAGTGAGTCCTCCCAAGGCCCAGCTGAAAATTTCATTGTTAATGGAGGTAACTGGTTGTTTTTTGACCAAAACCATCAAAAAAAGCCGAACCAAATCACGTTTGGCTTTCAATTTTGGCCAAGAAAACACAAAGTGCTCTCTCAGAGTTTGAATTTCCTTATGAAAAAAAAAATAGAAATAAAAACCGACTTGACAGAAGTCGTTTTTCATTAAACTGCTGCTCTTTCACAAAGCAGTTCCTTCCAGAACTTGAATTCTCAGAAAAAATGTACAGACTGTTCAAAGTGGGCAGTTATTCTCTGTCCTAAAAGCCCTGTGGAGAAGACATTTAGGATTCAAAAAATAAAGACAATTCCCATTCTCAGACTCAGGGTGGGCTCCTTGGGACTGTCCTGTGCAGGGCCAGGAGCTGGAATTGCTGATCCTTGTGGATTCCTCTGTTTTTGGGATATCCTGTGATGGTTTCTCAGTGTTCAGAGCAAAGCTGAGACTCGCAGGGGTGTGCAGGGAGATGAATCCCGTGGGTTTCTGGAGCATCCCAAGCCATTTCCCATATGAAATAACCCCAGGTAATCAGGGTACTTGGTGCTTTAGCTCCAACCCTGCTGCCCTGCTTTCCTTGGCCACTTTTTGTCTTCACAGAAAGGAAAACTTTGCCTCGAAGTTTTCCTTTCCAGGTGACTCAGTGCAAGGAACTCAGCCAAGACTCATGGATACCTCCACATTTACTCGGAGCTGAAGGTGGATTTGCTGGAGAAGGGTCATTTTCATGGAAAACCCCTTCTGAATTGTCTCCAAATGCTCTCTGCCCACACATAAAGCTCAATAGGAAGGGCACAGCCTGGAAGAGGCCCTTTTCCAGCCCCATCCCTCGCCTTGTTCCATGAGCTCAGGGAGCCGTGTCCTGCCCAGCACTAACAGCACACACTCCAAGCACACTTCCCTGCTTTTCTTCCAGCATTTCCATCTCCTCTTCCATTTGGGAAAGTAGAATTACAGCAGAGGCCTGGATTGGTTTAACAAAAGTGTTGGAGCCCATTAAGTGGGAGCTTGGCTCTCATGCTAATTTTCTTTTTAATAAAGAACAAATGGGCTGGGCTGCCACACAAAAGCGTGGAGCTGCTCCGAAACAAGCAGGAACGGAGCTGGGAGCAGCACAGCCCTGCTGTGTTATTAGGTTTTGGGGGTGGAAAACTCCTACAAATCATTTGTATCCGTTGTCTAAATGGAACGCGCAGGGAATAATTTGAAACAGGGAAGCATTAAGAAAGTAAAGGATCCACTTCTGCACTCGTTTGCTCAGCTTAAACTCCTTGCTTTGTTTGCTGCCCTTGTTAGAGAAATTGTGCCTTGGTTAAACTTAAAATATGAGTGTGATTATCGAACCCAAATATAAACCAATTCAGAACAGAAAACACTATTCATAGCCACGGAGAGCAGGAGCTTTACATAATTTCCATAGTGTGTCATGCATTTCTAGGAAGGAGAAAAAGGTCTTGAAAAGAAGCAGCTGACAGGGAAATCATTATGAGAGATTTCTATGCTCACAGGGTAGTCCTAAACGAGAAAAATGGTGCTCAGGAAAATAACACTTGCAAAGTTATTTGGGCCTGAGGTTCCCCACAGGCTCCTCGTGGGCTTTGCAGAAGTGCTGAATCAGGGCAGAAGAGGCAAAACATTTGCACAGGAGCCACGCAGGGAAATCAGCACTTCTAGCTCTCAGCATGGCCTGCAAGGCTGCAGGAGAAGATTTCTCCCTCCTGCATCCCTGGCTTTGTCTGGGAGCAAGGAGCACTCCATGGGGACAGGATCAATCCATGGGGACAGGAGCAATCCGTGGGGACAGGAGTAATCCATGGGGACAGGGGCAATCCATGGGGACAGGAGCAATCCGTGGGGACAGGAGTAAGCCATGGGGACAGGAGCAATCCATGGGGACAGGAGCAATCTGTGGGGACAGGAGCAATCCGGGGGGACAGGAGTAATCCATGGGGACAGGAGCAATCCATGGGGACAGGAGCAATCTGTGGGGACAGGAGTAATCCATGGGGACAGGAGCAATCCATGGGGACAGGAGCAATCTGTGGGGACAGGAGCAATCTGTGGGGACAGGAGCAATCCATGGGCACAGGATCATCCTGCTGCCCCTTCCGTGGGGACAGAATCAATCTGTGGGACAGGAGCAATCCATGGGGACAGGATCAATCCATGAGGACAGAAGCATCCTGCTGCCCCCTCTGTGGGGCTGAGCTGTGGCTGAGGCCCGGGGCACAGGCAGGGTGTGAGCCAGGGCTGTCAGGGAGGTTAAATGGGCCTGAAAGAGAGAATGGGACAAATGGATCCATCCCTGGTGCTGCCAAGCTCTTCTCAAGTGCTGTGGAGCTGGGGAAGCACAGCCAGCCCTGCTGAGGCCCCAGCCAAGCACCAGGCACTGGAACTCCTCTGTGATCCCCTAAAAACTTGAATCAGGCCTTAAAGTCAAACTTTGGAGCCATCTAAACTCAACCAGGATAGAAAGAGTGATCAGGAATGTGGAGAAACTCAGGCCCTCATCAGTTGGGCCTGTTCCTTTAAGCAAAACTTCAAATCTGGTGCTAAACGCTCACTCCCGGCTTTCATTTATTTATTTATGCTTTTAATTCTCTCCTAGATGCCGGGAAACATATTTGCATTTCATTAAAATGTATTTTCCCCACTTAGTTCTGCATTCTTTCCTGGCAAATTTTGCCTTTTTGTCATTTTCCCTGGGCCTGGAGCAGACTCAACACGGTACGGCTGCTTTGCTTGAACAGCCCCTGGAACCTCAGGCTCATTCCTGGTCCTGAATCCCTGTGGGCACCTCAGGAGGCTCTGGAGTCCATGGATCATCAGCTGGCCCTGGTCGCCACAGCCTGAGGGGCACAAAGAACAAACGTGGATGCAGAAATCTGCAGGACATGGGCAGCTCCTGGATCTGCAGCCCTGCCAAAGGGGCTGAGGGTGGCATTTAGCAGGGGCTGGGCACAGCTGCCATCAGTGCCAGCTTTTCGCCCTGCTGGAAGCAAACAATGACCTTCTCTCTGGAAGTGGCTTGGCTGGCACAGCTGGCCACCAGCACCGTGGCTCTACAGCCAAGGCCCTGCAGGATGTGGGGACTGGCAGAACTCCAGGTCCCACTTCCCACTCAGCATTTCCCTGCACAGACACACATCCCTCCCACCGTGATGGGCCNTTCCTCATTCCCTGTCCCTCTGCCTTACGTGCTGGTGTCCATCCCCCAGCAGGACACACCATTCCCAGAGGAATCCATGCCCCGCTCCCTGTCCTTTTCCTGCCACACGGCTCCAGAGCTGTCCTGAGCCTCATCACAAACCAGCTCTGCTCCTGCCCACNCATCCCGTCCCATCCCATCCCACCTGCAGATGCTGAGTGCTGAGTTCATTGCTCATTCCCTGTCCCTCTGCCTTACGTGCTGGTGTCCATCCCCCAGCAGGACACACCATTCCCAGAGGAATCCATGCCCTGCTCCCTGTCCTTTTCCTGCCACACGGCTCCAGAGCTGTCCTGAGCCTCATCACAAACCAGCTCTGCTCCTGCCCACCAAACAATGACCTTCTCTCTGGAACTTTTCCCTGGGTGTCTCACTCCATCACATCCCAGCTGTAGCACCATCTCTGTTTCATTACCAGAGGTGCTGTCAAAGCTCCATGTTCTCCTCAGCTCAGGTGTCCTGTCCTGCTCTGCTCACCAGACCATAAGAGAGGCTCGCTGAGGCTGGGCCTTGGCTCCAGGAGGTGAAACTCAGCCTGGTTTTGAGTGGCAGCAGGTCCAGCAAATGATTTATTACATTTTAGCATCTCAAAGATGTTAAAAGCAACTTCTGCCCCCAACCAGTTTTTCTCCCAGCCCTATACTGAAGCTGAGCACATAAAAAGCACCAGGAATGCAAAGCATCATTAATATTTAAGTCAGACTTGTAGAAAGATAAATTTAAGTGTTGTAGAAATTACCTGGATGAAGAGAACATTTCCTGGAGTAAAGAGCTTAAGCCAAGTCAAACACTTGAGTGCAGGAACACTCTCCCTTCTCCCTTCTCCTCAGACATTTGCTGACACAAACAAACAGCCTGAAGTGGTGATGCCAGGGACAGAGCTTTGGCTGCTCTGGGCACCACAAGGCACACGTGGGTCAGTGTCCCCACCCCATCACTGCAGCATCACCAGGTGTCACTGCTCCGTCCCTGCAGGGAGCCCAAAACAGCTCCTCCCCCAAAAAGAGAAGAGATGGGGCTCCCAGGAAGCTCTGGCTAGCTGAAGCTCTCACTTGTGGGGCTGGGAGGTGATTCCCAATCCCCAGGGAGCCGGAAGGAGGCAGCTCCATCCCACGGGATGGCACCAACTCCACGGCAGGAATGCAAATAAATCCCCTTTTCTTCCTGGTAATTTGTTTCCGTGCAGAATAAATTGAATATGTAATTTCATTTTCTCTCTTGGAGCATTAACAACCTTGGAATTGTTGGGATTCACAATGAAGACAACAAACAAGTAATTACTGACGAGCTGATATCGCTGTAGAGAGGAGAATGCGATTGATTTCAATTCTCGGCAGCCCTATTTACTCTCCCCTTGCATTAGGCATAATAAAGTGTTACAGTAGATTATGTTCTGCTGTAAAATAGTTCTTATCAGCCACCACAAACTGCTCCTCATTAGGGAACAGCCCTGCACCACCCCACACCTCAGCAGCATCCCCTGGGGAGCCTTGCCACCCTCACAGGGAACAATTTCTTCCTAATATTTAACTTAAATCTATTCCCTTTCAGTTTAAAACCATTCCCCTTTTCCTACCACTCCATGCCCGTGTCCAAATTCCCTCTCCAGCTCTCTGCAAACCCCTTGAGGTTCTGGAAGGGGCTCCAAGATATTCAAAGCTCCACATGCAAGGCCATGAGCAAACTGCTCTCATTGAC
>VWZP01010431.1:158855-206529 GCA_013396995.1 Dicaeum eximium | reverse complement strand
TGGGATGGGATGGGATGGGATGGGATGGGATGGGATGGGATGTCTCTCCTGAGGCCAGCAGCTCCCAGACAAGGCTGGAATTTCATTAAAATGGGCTTTTTTTCTATGTTCATGCTGTTTTATGAGCTCTACCTTCACTTCCGTAAGATCTCAGCAGACGTTTGATGCTCTGCCTTAAATTAGGTCTTCGTGTTCCATGCAGGGTTCACCAGCTCTCAGAATGCTCTTTCTGAGGCTAATTAATTATTTAAAGAAGTTTAAATGGTGAATGATCTTTAAAGAAGGCATTGTCTCATCTGAATTACCTTTTCAGAGGTTTCTGTGCTCTCTCTGAGTTTGGGAAGGGACTTGCTTAAGCACTGGCAGATAACTAATTCCCCAATTAATATAACTAATGTTTACACAGGGATGAATTCCTATTTTAGAAGCACTTGCAGCATCAAGTGACCTTGCTAAACTCCCACACTGAGTATTTCTCTCACAGGACACAGACACACCGATTTTATTACACAAATATTCGTCTTTATTACAAGATATTCCCAAATTAACCTCTTGCAAGAGGCTTCTCGTTTGATACAGAACACAGGTTGCTGAACTGAGGAAAAGCCATTAACATCTAATTAAGCACCAGAATTATCCAATAGGATTTCTTGGTATCTGCTTCAAAACTTTTTCTTCCTCTTCAACACTCAAAGAACGTGAAAAATGGAGGGTGAAAGGTCCCAAGAAATAAATAATCTCAGGACAAAATCTGCAGCTTTTCATGAGCAAGTTTAGGTGAAAGTGTTGGGATTTTTATGTGAGGGAAGCTCTGCAGGCAGAGCTCACGGATTCTGAACCAAATTAATTTCCTCTCATTCCTTACAACTTCCTAAAATCCAATTCCTGCAGGCTCTGCCACTGGAGCAGAGCCTTTCCCACTTCAGCTTTGGGGCTGTGTTCAGGTAAGATGATGCTGGCCAGAATTTTGTTTGACCAAGCTGACAATTTCTAACCTGGAAAATGCTCTGTCTCCAGACTTTTGGGAAGCACAAAACCCTGCCTCGAGTCAGCCACTGGCATTAAAGGACTTTGGAAAGGCTCTGGGCTGTGCAGACCCTTCAGCCCCATCCCAGGCCCTCCAGAAGCAGCAGGGGAGGGAGTTCTGGCCCAAACCAGCAATTTTTGGATAAATTTTTCATGCAGACTGAATTTAGATGGACTTTTCCCTGCATATACTTAATTTAAAGTCCATTTAACAATGCTAGTTTGGGGTATTTTGATTGAATTTTAATTGGTATTCAAGTGAGCTTGAGACTAATTGTCAATTAAAAATGCATAACTGGGTGTGAAACAAATTTCCAAAATAAAAATCCCAATAAACTCGTGTTAAGCTCTATAACTGCTTAAATATACACTCATAAAATATTTGTATCATGACAGTGCTATGGAGTGGAAGATTTCCTGATGGTTTTCACTCACACCCCCTAAAAGTTACAGAATTGAGGAGGGAAATAATGATTGTCCTTGAATCAAGGACTTCCAGAGCTTCTCACTGCAAAGGATTTGATTTTTTTCTGCTGCAGAGAGAAATCTGGGATGCTCAGACCTCCTGTTCCGTCAGAGCATCTTCAATCCATGAGGCATTTCTCATTCCCCCACAAACTCCATCATCTCCTGTTTGAGTCAGGTTTTTAAGCATCATCCAGGCCCCACCATGACACGGGAAGGAAAACAGAAAAGGGCAAAGTCAAAGTAGAAAAGGGAAAAATCAAAGTAGAAAAGGAGAAAAAATCAAAGCAGAAAAGGGGAAAAAAAATCAAAGCGGAAAAGGGAAAAATTGAAGCAGAAAAGGGAAACAAAGTAAAAAAAGGAAAAATCAAAGTAGAAAAGGAGAAAAAATCAAAGCAGAAAAGGGAGAAAAATCAAAGCAGAAAAGGGAGAAAAATCAAAGCAGAAAAGGGAGAAAAATCAAAGCAGAAAAGGGAGAAAAATCAAAGCAGAAAAGGGAAAAATTGAAGCAGAAAAGGGAAACAAAGTAAAAAAAGGAAAAATCAAAGTAGAAAAGGAAAACAAAGTAGAAAAGGAAAAAAATCAAAGTAGAAAAGGGAAAAATCAAAGTAGAAAAGGGGAAAAAATCAAAGCAGAAAAGGGAAAAAAATCAAAGCAGAAAAGGGAAAATCGAAGTAGAAAAGGGAAACAATCAAAGTAAAAAAGGGAAAAATCAAAGTAGAAAAGGAAAAAGTCAAAGTACAAAAGAGAAAAAGTCGAAGTGCTCATGATAAAGGAGAATTGAGTTCCAGGGAAGGAGACAAATACTAGAGAGGAAATGAAACATAACTGTTGGTATTGCTACCAACCAGGTATTAAAGAAAGGCACAACTAACTCCAAACTGAAATTAAGCAGGTAAATAGGCTCTGAAAGGAGCAGCTCTGTGGCCAGCCCGGGTTGTTTGGTTATATGAGGAAAAATCGATGTTTTTGGTGTTCCAGAAGGTGCTGGATCCCTCCTTCCCTCAGCTGGGCTTTACCCATCCTGCAAGGAGCTGTTTTGCCATGCCAGCGTTATGAAATATTTTACCACACCTCTGTAGATATCATTACCAATCTATTTTGCATATCATTAAAAATAGAACAGCTCAGGTTAGTCAGATGAGACCTACTTTCTCTGAGGTTGTTGCCTGGTGTTATTTTAGTCCCATTTTGACAGAATCCCATCTCAGCTCCTCCAGTGCTCCCATGACTGGGGTCAAACTCCCCAGCCCCTCTGGAATTTGGCAGGGCTTTAACATCCCTCTGACCCCAAGGGAATCAGCTCTTTCTGGGCACCTCAGCAGAGCTTTTTCTATGCTTGTAAAGTAAATATTTTCCCTGATGACAAATATTGTTTAACATCATCCTTCCCTGTCAAAGGACGGGAAGGTAATTCATCCTCCTCATGTACTATTCACCCTGCTTCTTCCCAAATTCAGAACAGATTGATTTCTTTATGTTCATCAAAATTTATGCTTTTTTTATCCCTTTGTTGTGCCAGCCACAGATTTTCTCAGGTGCTCCAGCATGACAGTGATCTCCAGTTCATAACTTCTAACACACATTAATTGCCACCACTGTTTCTGGGGCTTTATTTTTGATTTTATTTCACTTGTGTAGCTGCTGTCTCTGCTTTCTTCCTGCACTCCACAGTCAGATCCTCGGGGAAGGGAGGGAAAATTGGGAAAAACTGGGCAGAGGGGCCCAGTGACCCCACCCCCTCCCCTGCCCAGGGCATCCTGGTGCTCTTTGGATGCTTCTCCACCAACACAAGGAGCAGCTGAACAGCAGCAAAACCCCATCCTCTGACCTGCAGCAGCTCCTTTCTCCTTTTCCTGAGGGAACAGACCCCAGTAACATCTTTGGTGCAGGACAGGAACCCCCAAAGCCAGGCAATGTGCTGGGGGCAATAGGAACAGGGTGATGACACACCCAGGACCCCGCTCCCTGCCACACCCCCTCTGCTTTCCCAGGGGCCTCACACCCCCAAAACAGCCCCCAAGCCCCAGGAGAGCTCTTGGGGTGGGACAGGTTCCTGTGTAACCATGAACACCAGAGCAACCAGAGCAGCTGGGGCTGCCCCTGGATCCCTGGCAGTGCCCAAGGCCAGGTTGGACAGGGCTGGGAGCAGCCTGGGACAGTGGAAGGTGTCCCTGCCATGGCAGGGGTGGCACTGGGTGGGCTTTAAGGTCCCCCCAGCCCAAACCATCCCATGATTATTCCATGAAGTGCCAGCTGTCCCCACCCCAGCACTGTCCTCCAAGCTGAGTAAACCTCATCCTCAGCCACAGAGTGGGAGGCTGGAAGCTGAGACCTTTACAGGTGTGCCTGGACATCCTCCTTAACCCTTGCAGCCCCTTCCACAGGAGCACAGGACAGGAGGGACACCTGAGGGTGTGACCAGTGCCCACATCAGTGACAACGAGCTGGGGGCAGGACCTGATGCCTTGAGAGGCTGCCTGGAACAGAGGCTGGGCAGAGTTAAAGGAATAAAGCAGGGATTTATTAAAAGGCTTTCAAAGGATGCACCTTGGGCAGTACAAGAGCCTGGCCTGGGCTACACCCAAGATGGACCCCAAGATGGATCCCACTCACAAGTTTTTACACTTGTATAAGTTTTGCTCCATTTCCATATTGGGGTTAATTGTCCAATTCCAGCTCCAGGTGATGCAGTCCCACCCTCCCAGTTTCTCTCCTCAGTTCTCTGCTGTTTGCACTTTTTGGGCCTGGAGCTGCAGCGGTGTCCTTGGTTCTGGGGCTGGAAAAGGATTGTTGTGTGTGACTGAGCTGTGAGGAGAACTTGCTGACACTTTATATGGAGTTCAGAGTTATACACCAATGCAGTACAGAAAAATGGAAAATATGAAAGCTAAAACTGAAGGCATCAGAGCAAGCTGGCAATTGCCATCTCCTGATGCAGAGGAGCAGGGGCAGTGGGAAGGCACTGGCTGGCAGCCAGCTGTGCCCCCAGCTGCCCTCCCGAGGGGGTGGCACTGGGCTGTGCCTCTCACTGTCCCTTACACGGCCTGGAAACCCCCATGAGGCAGAGCAGGAGGAGGAAGCAGGCCCGTGATGGTTCCCAGCTCCCAGGAGGGGCTGCCTTCACTGTCAGCAGCAAAACACGAGTGAGAAATGCCAAAGTGTGACAAGATCTGGCTGAGGACAGCAGCTGCGTCCTGGGGCAGGTTTAGTCACACATCTGCCCGGTCCCAGCTCACAGGGTTGTGAAATGAACCATTTCCCTCTTCCTTGACAGGAGACACTGGTGAGAGAACAAGCAGAGCCCAAGGAGCAGAGGGAAAGGGAATGTTTTCCATNCCCCCCCCGAAATGAAACAAAAAGCTCCAAGTCTGCTGCCAGCTGGAAAACAGCACAGACAGGAAGGAGCTGTAAGAGGTACCTTGAGATCTGTGCAGCTTCTGCCACAGCTGTGAATTTATGGAGGTCCCTGGTCCCACATCACACAGGTGGTCATCCATGTCCCTTCAGCATTTCCCTCTATTTGTGTTGGGATACCAATGATGATAAGGGCAGTGGTCCATGAATTCTTTACAATGCTCTTCACTCAGGAGAGAACCATCAGCTCTGACAGCACTGACAGCAGAAGTTTTCAGTTTTTAACACAGGCATAACAATCCAGAGATTATGCAGATGAGTGAGCTGTGTTCATGACTTCTAAATCTGACTTAAAACCAGTTAAACTGAAATCTTAAGCATCCTTTGGGAAA
Organism: Dicaeum eximium; assembly: GCA_013396995.1. Classification (NCBI taxonomy): domain Eukaryota; kingdom Metazoa; phylum Chordata; class Aves; order Passeriformes; family Dicaeidae; genus Dicaeum; species Dicaeum eximium. The sequence goes on along the minus strand of VWZP01010431.1, from coordinate 201,289 downwards.
CTGAACATCTGACAAACTCACAAAGCATTGCTGGTGCTGAGGGGGATTTTGGGCAGCTCTTTTAAAGCCCTCCCTGGATGAAAAGACACCACAAAGGTCAGAGACACCAGGGTTTGGGTAAACACATAAAACAAATCCATCAGGAATGGCAGTGCTCAGCATTTGCTGGGAAATCACCCACACCAGAAGTTTCCCATGGCCCAGCTCAGTTCAGACCATGTGATTTCTCAAAAACAAGGGAAGTCAGAGGAATGGTGAGGTGTGACCACAGGACCAGGGCCTGCTGATGCCACAGTGGGTTGTGCTGAGGCTGCAGCTGGTAAAAAGGGAATGGCAATGAATGGGCTGGGATTGCCTGCTGGGAAAGGAGCTCAGGGGGACAAGAGCTGCCCTCTGGAGTGCTTCCACTCACAAGCACTTGGAACAGTCCCTGGGAAGGTCAAAAGCCCAGGTGTGCCTCTCATCTCCTCCCCTCCCCACCACTCTGAGCTGCATTCAGCTGGTGAAGGACCATCCCTGGGCCCAGGGAGCCCAAATATCCCATGGAAAGGAATAATCCAGGGAATGCAGCCAGCCAGGCCATCCCAGGGTCAAACCCTCCCAAGGACAACAACCAAGGTCTCCCTGGGTTCAGGTGAGCCCTCAGGGACTCCCTGCTCTCCCTGGGGCCCCTCCTGTCCCCAGGAGATGGGGAGATGTTGTGAGCAGCAGGAGCAATGAGCCTGCACACAGCTCTGTGTGATTCCCTCACCCTGCTCACCTATTCCACGGGGATTGCTCCAAGCCCAGCTCTCAAGGGATTTAAATAAGGATGGAGGAATGCCACTGGTGACTAGGTTTAGGTGTTTAGATGAACTCAGCCTGTTTCCTTTAGCTGCTGCTGAATTTCACCAGTGGAAGAGAGGAAAACCAATCTGGGGTCTTGGAAAAAATAAAGAGCACATGTGAAAATCTGAGGGGTAAGAGAGAGGTGGCACTTCCCCATCCTCCTTCCCAGTCTGCCAGTGCAAATTATTTTCTCCTGACTGCAGCTTTAGGGCAGAAAAACCATCCTGGACAAAAGATTGGCATCTCCCAAAGCCTGTGGCCAGGGTAGTGTGGAGCCCAAATCCATAAGGTGAATTATGATTCTATTGGCTGAAGCAGAGGAAGTGCCAGGGCCAGGGAGAGAGAAGAGTGATGGGTCCCAGAGCAGGGAATGTGGAGGGTCTGGCCAGGAGAGAGAGGTCCAGCCACACTCTGGGAATGTTTCACCTTCCCGCCTCTGCCTCTCCAGGGGAACAAAAGAGATACAGATGCTGGGTTATAAATTTTAAAGCAATTCTGCTGAGAACCTCCTTTTGAATTTAGAGGCAAATTCTTCATATAAATGGATTGAGAAATTCTCCCTCTGAAGTCATCCATCTCTTAATAGGACACCCTGACACCAGCTGAGTCAATCCAATGGCCGCTGTTGATTTGAGGGTGTTCATCCAAGGCTGACATGACATTTCTTTTGTTGACAGAGCTCATATGTTACAGCAGCCTGTCCTTCATATTTCTCTGTCTTTCACTGCTTCAGCAGCTGCACACCAGGAGAAACTGCTGCATTTACTCATTGCTTCAAGGTCCATTTCCTAGACATTCCTTCCTCCAGCAAAGGGCAGCATTCGTGTGTTAAATCCTAGATTTCAGCTGGAGAAGGATTTGCCCTGGAGATGATTCTTCAAAGGCCAATGCAGAAAATTCTCCAAAGTGTTGGAGCACCTGATTTTCATTTCAGGAGCAGATACATAATAATGATATTATTCAGTGCCTTTCATCCCAAAGGATTCTTCTCAAATGTTAGACTTTGACAGGGAGATCTACCAGTGGATCTGGATGAACATAGGCAGAACTTCATGCACCATGGCATTTCTAGGAAGGAACAAGACAGCTAATTTGAACTTTGTCATATCAAATTCTGAGCCTCAGATTGCTGGGATGAGCATTCCAGCAGACAGCTCTGCTCTTGGAGCATGATGGAACCTTCCTCACTGACAGCAAATCTCATTTGGGCAAGACATGCAGCTGTCCTGGAAGTCCAGAGTGGAACACAGCCTGCCCTCTGCCTCAGGAGGTGGGAATGTGCTCTGGGAATTGTAACCTTGTCCTGTCCTTGTCTGTCCCTGCACTCACATCCCTGCCCTGCTGAGCACATGGGCCAGCTCAGGGAGTGCCCAGGGAGCCCCAGGTGTGTCACAGTGTCCCAGCCCCAGGTGTGTCACAGGCTCTGCTCCCTCTCCTGCAGGAGAGCAGCTCGCCCTCCTTGCTGCTGTGTTGCTCTTTGCCTCATAAAGTTTTATTAAAGACTTACAAGGGATTTTCTGCACAGCTGCCCAACCAATGCCCTTCACAGCACATCTCCAGCCCTTTAAATATTCACGAGGCTGGGGCTGCTGCTTAATTGAATTTCCTCTATGGATGAATCAGTTCTTTTTCATCTCTTGCAGCCAAGGTGCAAATTCAGTACAAAGCTGGGCCAGGAGACCAAGGGAGCAATTCCTCTTTGGTCAGTGGCCTCACCCCTGCTGGGATCAGATCTCCAGTATCATTCCTCTCCCTGGACAGTCTAAAAATCACAGATTCATGGAGTAATTCATGCCAGGATGGGCTGCCAGGGCCCTCCAGTCCAAGCCCTGCTCAGGAAGGAATGCCAGCAAAGACAGAGGAGGTTGCTCAGGGTCTCGAGCTTCAAGCATCCAAGGATGGAGATCACACTTTTACTTCAAGGCTGGGTGTCCCTCATTTTGAAATTGTCATTTTCTTCTACATTTAGTGAGATTTCTGCTGGCTGTGTCTGCTGCCTTGTGTCCTTTGCAAAGGACTCCACCAGGAGCCAGCTCCACCTGATGCCTTGAGAGGCTGGCCTAGAAGAGAGGCTGGACAGAGCTAAAGAATAAAGCAGGGATTTATTAAAAGGATTTCCTCAATGGATCCACCTGGGGCAGCACAAGAGCCCAGCCAGGGCTGCACCCAAGATGAACCAAAATGGACACTGGGCACGGGCTCTGGCACTTTTATAAGTTCTGCTCCATTTGCATCTTGGAGTTCATTGTCCAATTCCAGCTTTAGCCCATCAAGTCCCATCCTTCTTGTTTTTCTCTCTTCAGTCCACGTTGTTTGTGCTCTTGGGCCTGAGATCTGGATCATTTCTCCTTGGTCCCCAGCTGGAGAAGGAATTGTTTTGTCTTCCTACTCTGTGCAGAGAGCTCACCATCCCCTGATATGGAGCCCAGACCCACACACTAAAGCAGCACAGAATCTGAAAAATATAAAAGCTAAAACCTGAGGCATCACACCCATCCCACAGCCTCCCTCAGGAGCAGCAGGAGCCTCTCTCAGCCTTCTGTTATTACCAGCAAAACCATCCCACCACCCTGAGCCTCTCCCTCAGCACAGCCCTCTGGTTGATCTCAGTTCTTCTTAGAAAGAACTGAGATAACTGGCCTGGGAAACTTAGAGGAGAGAATTGTAAACTATATTATTATCTTGCTTTGCACCTGTTATTTACAGGAGCTTGTCCTTCGGAGTCCCTCACCAATCGTATGTGGGATGTTCTCTCTAACCTGGCCAGGCTGGTGATAAAAGCTCACTGGTTTTCTACACAGGGGCTTTTCTTAGAATGGGGCTCTTCTTAGAATTAAGCTCTTGATAGAATAAAGGCTTGTTCTCTCACCTTCTGGACCATGGAGTCTCTCACTCTATTCCTGGCACGACCCTGCTAAACGACCTCATCATAGAACAAAAGGCTGCTCCCCCTTTACAACAAATAGAGCCCAGTTACAGCTAATGGTGACCCCCTTACAACACAGCCCCATCGTGCTTCTCCCCCCAGAGCAGACACAGCCCCTCAGATGTGACCTCAGAAGTGCTCAGGAGAGGGGAGACATCCCCTCCCTCAGCCTGCTCCCTGCCCAGCTGGTCTTCAGAGACACCAGAGATGCCACTAGCTCTTGTTGGCCACCAGGAGTGACATTGGTCATTGCCCCAAATGCAGAATTATTTCAGCCCCTGCTTTTCTCCTGAACAGAGCAATGGGCAGAAATGCACTGAGAGCAGCCAGGAGAGCAGGGCACATTGCAGAAGCTGTCTCAGCCTCCCCTGCTGCTCACATCCCATTTCCTGGAGGTTTTGGGCATTGCAGAGAAGTTATCCTGTACAGATGTCTTAGCTCTGAGGTCAGCCAAGGGAGCTGCCCTATTTTCTCCTTGGCCAGGAGCTAATATCGAACTGGGCAGCAGGAAGAAGAGGAAAAGGAGGTCAGTGGCCTGAGCATTTGGGTCACAAAACCATGGGGAGCCTGAGCAGGCAGCAGAGGGACAGGGACAGGGACAGGGACAGGGATAGGGACAGGGACAGGGACAGGGACAGGGACGGGGACAGGGACAGGGACAGGGACAGGGACAGGGACAGGGACAGGGACGGGGACAGGGACAGGGACAGGAGGAGATGAAGGAGCAAAGTTAGGATTTTATTCTAAGAGGTGCCTCTGCCCAAGTTCATGCCAAAGCCAATAGAAGGAATTTTATTTAAGAGTAAAGGGGAAGGAAAACATAGAAAGGAATAGGAAGAGAGAGGAGAGGGGCAAGAAAGACAGTGCGAGATGAAGCACCACCCCATGGATCCCTCAGCTGGTCCTTCTTCACCCTGCTCTTCTCAAGGGCCCCCAAGTTGTTCTTCTGGAGGTGCCACCCTTACACAGCACTGGTTCCAGGCACCCAGAGGTGCTCACAGACATTCCCACAACCTGGCAGGGGTGGGCAGTGCTTTCCTTTCCCAGTCTGCATGCTGGAATTTTGTCCCGTGTGCCAGTTCCAAACCTTTCCCTCTGCTTAGGCGTGGAACCAACCCCTTCCTTTTTGCCATCTGTGCTTATCTGGAGCTCCTGTTGTGGTGATTTATCTGTTGGGAGCTTCCTTCTTTGCCAGGCTTTGGCACTTCCACCTGCATTCTCTGAGTCCTCACACTAGGGGACAGGTGACACTGGAAGAGGCTCCTCCAGAGCTTCACTAAGTCCCAGACTCGGCCTGCAGCCACCTCTGCATGTGGGACCCAGAGCAGGGGGGTTGCAGGTAATGGTTGCCTGGCTGGGAGTTCCTTCACACCCTGGGAATGTCTTTGGTGGTCAGGGATGAACTCACACAAGGTCCTGACTTGGTCTTTACAACATCAGGGAGGAAATCCCCTCCTCCCTCGTGTGGTGAGCCTGTCCCTGCAGGACTTTTGTTGGGAGCAAGGCTGTCCCCAGCCCTCGTGTGGCACAGAACTGCTTTGCTTGGGCATGAAACAGCAGGAGGAGCACCCGGGGGTCGCGACAACCGGATTGGATCCAGAGCTGCAGGCTGGAGTCTGATCTCTGCTCTCCTGCACCACATCTGCCCTCACCTGCCCTTTCCAGCTGGGGACAGCCCCAGTGGAGCCAGCCCCAGGCAAGTCCCCAGCTCTGTCACTGACAGCAGCAGCCTCTCAGTAAAAGCACCAGGAAGCAGAGACAGGGGTTGTGCATGGGGAAAAGGAGCCCTGTGCATAACTCCAGACTCCTACAGGCCGTGGGAGCAGCTGGATCCTTCAGACACCTGCCTCAGGCTGGGGTGAGTTGTTGTGCTGCAGGGCTGGGAGCAGGACTCTGTCACCTCAGCCATGCAAAGCAGCCCTGTCCCTGCCTGCTCGGTGCCAGGGGCTCGGGCTCCACCCCAGCTGGGGTGTTTGCAGTGTAATTGCTTTTCCCACCACCTGTGACCATGGTGCTGCCTGGAACAGGAGATCAACCACCCCAGAAATTGCTCTCCACTGTTCCTGGCAAAAGCTTCTGTCATTGGCCTTCTCTGCCAACTGGAAAATTAGTGCTGGCAGGAATGCCGGTGTCTGAAGACATCAGGTTCTTCCTCAGTGACAGGGATTTTTGGCAGGGAGGGACAAATTAGGGAGGTGGAGGCAGCTCTGGCCCCTCCCTGCCTGGTGTCCTCACGTCCCAGCTTGCTGGGCTCTGCCCCTCTCCGACTTGAGAGCAAATTCCAGCCAAGGCAAATTCTGTGGGTGCTTTTGGCCACCCCAGGGCTGAATTTACACCTTGTGGGTGACAGTCACTGCTCCACACCCTTTGTCCCAACTCTGCCATCCAGAGGGGATCTTCTGGGATAGGGAGCAGGTGTATCCCCTCCTTGGGACACACAGGGCAGGTCCCTCTGCAGGCAGAGGGGATCCTACTCCCCTCCCTGTGGGTCTGAACACAGCCACAAGCCTAAATCTGCCCCCCAGATGAGAAAATCCCCTTTTTCAGGCAGCACAGACAGAGCTGCCTGCACACAGCACAGGGCCAGATCTGTCCCTGTCCCCAGTGGAGGGGACACAGCAGGAGGGGACAGGGATGTAAGGGTGAAGGGCAGGAACTCCTGCAGACCTTCTCCAGAGCTGCTGAACTAGGACAGCAGGGCTGTAGGGACACAGCCTGCTGGGGTGAGGCATAAAAGAAAGGCCAAGCCTCGGTGAGACAAGATGAACATTTAGTTCAGCTCCTTTAGCAGCAGGATGGGGGCTTTGCATCCTTCAGCAGCATCCCCCTGCTGGGGGAGCAGCACAGAAACCTCACCCAGCTCCCTGCAGCCCATCCTGAGCCAGCTGAGAATAAGGGGGGAAGTGCCATTTGTGGGATTTATTTCATCTCCAGGAGATGAGCTTCAGAGAGCACTGAGAGTTTCCAACGGTGATTCTGAAGGTGTTTTCTTTCCAGAAAAATACCTTTTTTTAAATTTTGTCCAACTCCTCCATAGGAATAACAGCTCTTTCTCATCCAAAAATATTTTCACTTGGAATATATTGCCTTGAAGAAGCTGTTTTGCATCTGCCAGGCCATGACAATAAGTCATCCAAAGCCTCACCTTGGTGTGTCAGGTGCATCTTCTTCTCTGCAAGGTTCCCTCAAGACATCTGCCCTGAATATCATCTCTGTGAAGGACAGGGTGCCCACCTGACTGATAAACAGCTCCTGCAGGCAGCCAGAAACCCCTTCTGTTCTTCCTGACGTTTGCTGTCTGCTGGATGCTTGTAGAATGAGAATCATCAAAACCTGAAATTATGGAGATTGGACAGATTTGTGAATTTGAGCAGTTTGCCCATGGCCTTGCACAGTGGAGCTTTGAGTATCTCAGAGCACCTCCCTGTGCTTAGAGAGACTTGCAGAGAGCTGGAGAGGCACCTTGGACATGGGCCTGGAGTGACAGGATAAGGGACAGTGGTTTTAATCTGAAAGAGAGTGGATTTAGGTTAAATATTGGGAAGGAATTGTTCCCTGTGAGGGTGGGCAGGCCCTGGCACAGGGTGCCCAGAGAAGCTGTGGCTGCCCCTAGATCCCTGGCAGTGCCCAAGGCCAGGCTGGACAGGGCTGGGAGCACCCTGGGACAGTGGAAGGGATTGGGATGAGATTATCTTAGAGGGCCCTTCCAACCCAAAGCATTCTGGAATTCTGTGACTCTACAATTCTTCAGGAATGAAGATCTCACAGCCATTCTGGGCTCCTGTTCCAGGGTCTGAGCACTCTCAGGCTTAAAATATTTTTCCTCATTTATAATCAGTGTCTCCTGCTGCCTTTTAGCCCAACTCCAGGCACTTCCAAAGGGAGATGTGGGCTCTCTTCCCTACATCTTCCCCCTGAAGACATCAGAACATTCCTCTCCCAGGCTGAAGCCTTCTCTTCCCAAGACCAAATACCATTCCTGTCCACATCAGATGCTCCAACCATCCTGGCTCCCTTGGCTGAACTTGCACCAGAATATCCAGGTCTTCTGGGAATCAAAAGCTGGACACAGTTCCCAGGTGTCTCACCTGTCAATAAAGGGGAAGAATCACTCCCTTTTCCCTGCAGGCTGCCACAGCCCAGCACTGAGCTTGGAATGTGCCTGAGTTGGAGTTCCTGAGGTTCATCCCTGCCCTCCTGAGGGCAGTCCTGCCCTCCCCAGGGGATTGAGGCTTCTCCAGCCTGCTTTCATCCAGGCACTCCATCCTCTGCTCTGCATCTTCTGCTCTGCACCCTCTCCATCCTCTGCTCTCCATCCGTGACCCAGCTCCTAATGGAGACATTGAACAGTGCTGACACCAGGACCAGCCCAAGGGACACTGCAGGGAGGCAGCCACAAGCTGGGCTGTGTAAAAGGGATCGCAATCCTTTATATTTAGTCTTCCAGCTGACTTTATACCCAAATTACCACCTTAATCCAGTCTGTGTTTCACTGGTTTGCTGCAAGGTGACCTTTGAGATTTTGTTGCTCCAGAGAAGGAAGGAAAATGTTTCTCATGTGGTGGTTTGATCTGGGAAGTTCCATTCTGGATGGATCCAGAGTCACTTCTCAGCTGTTTCCTGGCTCTGGAGCTGGTTTGAGCCTCAGGATCACATGAGATGCATTTCTCCAGGGAAGTGTTTGTGTCCTGACTGCTGCAGAAGCCAAGCAGGGCTTCAAAGCCAGCAGGAAACTTTTCAGGACAGAGTTCAGCACCTTTACCCTGTCCTTCCCAAAGAAGTACTCAGGAAGGGTTTGAGGAGGGCACAGCTTCCATGGAGGAGCTGATCCAGAATGGAAAAGCCTTCCAAAGCTGGTGCCTTATTTCCAAAAGGTTTGTTTTCCCCAAGGAGGAAGTGGTCTGAAGAAAACAGAAGCTTCTCAGCATGAAAGTTTGTAACAGAAACTCTCCTCACTTGGTGTTTTTCAGCATTGAATTGTTTCTTCATTAAAATACAGCTTTATTCAGAAACCAAACTGATTTCTGCAGCTTTACTTGCTTTTTCTGCATCTCTCTGCTCAGCCCAAAATGAATGAACTCTGCTGATGGAAACCAGCTGGGATCTTAAACACAGGCTGGGCTTGCTGCTTCTTGGAGCTTTAGTCCAGGCTCTCATCTATTGGGGTAGCACAAGGAACTGTCACCAAAATGACAGATATTCCTTGGGAATCAGAAATCCTGGGGAGGGGCTGCTCCCACTCACAGAATCACAGAATTGCAGAATTGCAAGGTTGGAAGGGACCTTTAAGAACATCGAGTCCAACCCAGCCCTAACACTTCAACTAAACCCTGGCATCCAGTGCCTCATCCAGTCTTTTTTTAAACACATCCAGGGATGGTGACTCCACCACCTCCCCAGGTAGGCTATTCCAGTACATGATCACTCTTTCTGTAAAGAACTTTTTCCTAATATCTAACCTAAATTTCCCTTGACGCAGCTTGAGACTGTGTCCTCTAGTTCTGTCGGTCGCTGCTTGGAAAAAGAGACCAACCCCCACCTGACTGTAGCCACCTTTCAGGAAATTGCAGAGGGCAATAAGGTCACCCCTGAGTCTCCTTTTCTCCAGGCTCAACGTGGTTCCCACCAGATTTTCCTCCCAAACCACCTCTCTGCTTGTGGGGTCTTGAAATCTGAATAACAAATGGCCTGCTGCTCCCCCCACCCTTCCACACCCCCTCCCCAGGGCTTGAAAACTTAAGCTGGGCTTAATGAAGGTGTTCTGAGTTGAATTTCCAAGCAAACTGGAAAAGGTGCCCAGCTTTGTGTTGGGAGCAGCTCCCCTCTGAGTAGCCCCGTACCAGACAATGACTGTACCCCTGGATTTCGAAATCCCCCATTTAGGGCTTGATTCCCATATTTCCAACTGAACGGGCATTTTTTGTTTTACCTGCCTTCGAGCTGCCCAGCCTAATTTTGGTGCCAAGGCTCCCCCTGCAGTCACTGGAGAAACACAGGGAACAAATCTGGCCATACAAATATTGCTTTGAGGAAGGAATGACCCCTTGGAAGGAGCTGAGTCTCTCCCCACAGGCCACAGGGCAGCTCAAACCCTCCAGAAAGATGGAAGGGTAATTTCTAGGGACTCTGATCTCTTCCCTGCATGGAAATGAGCTAAACATGAAGGAAATGAAGAATCCCCGGGTTTGTTCCCACACTGCGGTGCTCCATTTCCCTCTTCCTCCTGTGCCTTGAATCAGATATCCCAGCCCATTCCTACCCCATCCACTCTCTGCCCTGTATGCCCAGGGGCCACTTTGCAGTGAGCTCCTGAGAAAATCTGTGGCACAGAGTCAAGGTAATTTCTCAGCCCTCCCTTATCCGCACACGTCCGTCAGTCTGGCTGACAGGAAGGATTGCAGGGAGCAGGGATGAGTTTGCTTCATCCCGGGATTTCAGGGCAGCCATCCCAGCTGGGGCCAGCAGAGACACGGCAGGGAGTGCAGGAAAGGAGAGGGAAAAAGGAAAAATAAAAGGGAAATAAGATGAGGGCAAAGGGGCACTGCAAAGGCAAAGGTAGGAAGGGAAAAAGGGAAAAAATGGGGGGGNAAAGGGAAAGGGAAAGGGAAAGGGAAAGGGAAAGGGAAAGGGAAAGGGAAAGGGAAAGGGAAAGGGAAAGGGAAAGGAAGGCTTTTCTTGTAGCTTCCAGTGATTCTCTGCAAAAACAAGGAAATATTCCCAAGGAAAATGTTTCATTTGAGGAGCAGACCCTTCCTCCTGTGCTGGGGAGCATTCCAAGCAGGGTTTCCACCTGAGACCCAACAGAAAACTCCTGACACATCAGAGCTGTGCCCAGACCTGCCTCTCTACTCCAGTCCTCCCAGCTCATTTTCTCTCTGCTCTGCTGCCTTTCTTCCCTTGACTCCTCTCTGCACTCCTGGCCTGCAGTGTTTCCACATCTAAATCCCTCTCCTGGACACCTGGAGAGCCCCCACAACCTCAGAAGGACCCTGCCACACTCCCACAGACCCCAGCTCACAGCTCCACTGCTTTTCTTCCTAAGCCACAGGTATTTTCCCTTCCTAAGTGAGAAGTGCCCCCAAGTGCTGTGCAGAGGCTGCAGGTCAGTGTGATAGGAGGAAAAACACTCCCAACACAACTCATCCAGGGAAAGCCAGGCTGCCACGAGCCACTCAACAGCATTTTGATAACACTTACCTGGAAAAGATCCCTCTGCAAGACATTTTCAGTCCTTGAAAGAAGGCCTTGAAGATGTTTCAGCAGAGAGTTGAACAGATTTGCCCCTGAATCCACATTGTTCTATGCCATTTTTTACAAAATGCTCCTTTCCAGCTGAACATCTGCTTTCTAGTGAAGAGCAAGACACTGTTCAATGCTCCCTCATGATAAAAAAATTAAAGCATTCCTTAACAGAGTCTTCATTTTTCATCCAAATTTCCATGTGAATGCCTAAACAAAAGGCCAGAGACCTGCCCTGTTTTTCTGCCCATCCTTTTGGCCTTTTTATCCCTCCCTGTTTTGTTTTTCAGTGACTGTCAGCTTTAAAGCACCTCGTTGTGCACACGTGAGTTTGGCCGGTTTAATATTTTAATATTCATCTTCTGACAACACTCAGCATTCAGCTGCAGTGGAGAGAATTCTTGTGGAGGAACACTGCCCTTCCACCCTTGGGATCTCATTTCTCTTTGCTCTGGCTGGCAGGAAATTTGCAACAGAGGGATGCTTAATCCTGCTGGCCCTGCCAATCTCAGCTGCCATCTCCCTGCAAAGAAAACAGGAGGCTTGCTGCTGCTTTGCTTGCTCAGAGAGAGCTTTATCTTTAGCAACAACATTTCTGCTGAAGATGACGTGGTAAAACTCTGAAACAGCTCAATTTGAAGGGTTTTAGCCCTCCTGAGGTCAGGGTGTGCTGGAGCATCCCTGTGGGAGGATGATGTGGCAGCGCTGCTGAAATCAGGGTCTCTCCAGCACGTGATTTTGGCTGTAGAGGGCTGCTCACACTCGTTGTTGATGCTCTCGTTTACTTTTCATTAGTTTGTTAGGCAAATCTCCTTTCAAGTGTTTTCATTCTCATCAGCCACTAAATAACACAAATCAAACCCAGGAGGTTGTGAAGGGAGAGCCGCAGCCAGCCCTGTTTCCTGTCAGCCCGGGCAAAAGCAGCTCTGTGTGTCCCAGAGGAGAGTTAAAGATCTGAAAGAGCATCTGAAAATTCATCAGCCGAGTTCCTGCAGCAGCTCCCGCTCGCACAGAATGAAAATCCAGAACCCGGCGCCCGTGGACAACTAAAGATCTCCACCTAGTGAATGGCAGGGACAGGGCAGCTCCCTGGGAAAGGCCGGGAAAATGGGAAGGGAGGAAAAATCCCATGGGCAGTCTCAGCCCAGAGCTGTGGGGATTTGTGCTCTTGGTGCCTGGTGAAGGCTGACCTAGAGCAGAGACCACGAATAAATCAGGGATTTATTAAAAGGATTTCCTCAGTGGATCCACCTTGGGCAGCACAAGAGCCCAGCCAGGGCTGCACCCAAGATGAACCAAAATGGGCACAAAATGGACACTGGGCATGGGCTCTGTCACTTTTATAAGTTCTGCTCCATTTGCATCTTGGAGTTCATTGTCCAATTCCAGCTTTATCCCATCCAGTCCCATCCTTCTTGTTTTTCTCTCTTCAGCCCACGTTGTTTGTGCTCTTGGGCCTGAGATTTGGGTCATTTGTCCTTGGTCCCCAGCTAGAGAAGGAATTGTTTTGTCTCCCTGCTCTGTGCACAGAGCTCACCATCCCCTGATATGGAGCCCAGACCCACACACTAAAGCAGCCCAGAATCTGAAAAATATAAAAGCTAAAACCTGAGCATCACTGTGACACCCTCTCGGGGTGGCAGCTCCGTGCAGGGACACACGGGATTCTCCCCCTGGCGCCCGGCCACGAGCTGGGCACCAAAGACCATGCCCGAGTCTCTGCCTAACCCGCTATGAACCAGCCTAAGCCGGGCATTAAACCCTGCTCTGTGCACCCTGACCCCTCCCTGAGGTGGGCAGGGCTCTACCTTGATTACAACCCAGCAAATTCCATTAATGATGCCTTAGGGCTGGGGACCCTTGCAATGACATTTTTCCTGTTGATGCCATTACCTATTCTGTAGCAAGCAGAAGATAATTGTAATTTCCTGGACTGCTCCGAAACACATAAAGTTTATGGTTAATCTTATTAAAGCTTTCATATAGTGGGAAACTTTCTATTATGAGCTGGGAGAAAATTAATGGCCTTTCTTTTGTGGTTGACACACAATTAAATCCCTTGGGTGCAAGGTGTTGCTGTTTCATCTCAAACACGTGATTTGCACTTTATTAAAATGTCCCCTCTGCCTTGCAGCCACTCAGAAGCTCAGGGTTTTCCTTTCTCCATCCTGCCAAGGGTGTGAGCTGCCCCCAGCCCTGCCCTGCTCTTTGTGCCCAACATGTTCCTACAATAAAAGGTTTTCAGGTGAAGCAGCAGCTCCACAGGGCATTGATCACCCTGGGGTCGCTGGGCTGTGGGCAGATGAAAACCAAAAAGCTGAAAACCAAGAAGCTGGAATCCAGAAAATGTTTCTCACAAATGCCATGGCCACTCTGGGGACATTTCAAGCTGGAGGCTGCACATCTTGATGGAGGTGCCTGGAGCTCACAGACCTGCAAATCTCATGTTCAGCGCTGGGCTGGTGGAGGACCAGGCAGGTTGTTCCCAGCATGGGCCAGGCTGGGATCACAGGGCCATTAAAGTTGGACAAGACCTCCAAGATCAAACCTGGAGTTCAGCCTCCAGACACATCCCACCATTCCCTCTAAACCATACTGTGAAGTGCTACATCCCCTTGGTTTTTGGACACTCCCAAGTGCTAGGAGCCTGTTCCAGTGAGGAATGACACCTTCAGTGAAGAAATTTCACAGAATCATGGAATGGTTTGGGTTGGGAGGGACCTTAAATCCCGTGCAGTCCCAACCCCTGCCATGGGCAGGGACACCTTCCACAGGCCAGGTTGCTCCAAGGCCCATCCAACCTGGCCTTGAATTTTTCCTGATATCTCACCTGAGCCTCCCCTGCCAGGGGATGAGTTCTAAGGCCCCTTCCAACCCAAACCATTCCGTGATTCTGTGATCTGCACTCAGGTCCTGCTGCTGGAAGAAGAGGAGAATTTTTGGGGGTGGAGGAAGGGCAGCAGCAGCACCTGCAGGGGATTGAGGCAACCCTGTCTCCCTCCTCAGCCTGGGTGCAGGCCCAGGGGAGCAGCAGGACTTTGTGGCAGAGGAAAGATGTGGAGAGTTCAGGACAAACCAGGAAAGGAAGGCATGAAAATCAGGTGTGTTAGAGACATGAGCTGGATTTATTTCATGCAGGGCAGACTGAATGCAATCAGTGAATCTCCAGCTGCAAAGAGGAACAGACCAGTGCTCCAAATCCATCATGGACAGGGTAAAAAGCAACGGGTTTCAATTGGAGAAAAAAAAAAAAAAAAAAGCAGGATACAGGCTGTGAGAGCTGAGAGTTAGTGAGAACATTCTTATGCCAGGGTGACGGGCTGGATCCTGTGATCCTTTCCCACCCCTGCTATCCTCCAAGCTTCAATTCAGGTTAGAAAACTCAACACTCCAAGTCTGTAATTAGGAAAGAAAGTCTTCATTAAAAACTGAAATAATTGGCTGGGTATTTGAATCATAAAAGAAGGATGTTGGGAGCTGCAGGAATCTGAGGATTCTAGAACTCCATACGGGAAGAAACTCCTCTGTAGCACGCTCTGGGTGACTGTTCCGGTGTCACAGCACACAGAGATTGCATTTCCCACCCCCACGCCTTAAAAACAGAACAAAGCCTGATCCCAGGGCTGAAAGAACCTCCCAGAGCTCGTAATTAAAACCACCGGAGGTGACAGCACTGGAAATGCTTCACAATAATCAAGCCACCTTCGAGTTTTCTAAGATTTGCTTGTTTGTTTGGAAAGCCTTCTGCTCAGAGGGAGAGGAGGATTTCATTACAGCCAGGAAATGCCTCTTGTGGCAGCCACGGCCCGGGCTCTGGGCTGCTGCCTGAGGGGATGTGGAAAGCTTTGTGTTTCCCCATCTTTTGGCCCTCCAGACACCTCTTTTTCCTGGCTTGGCAACTCAGAGAGGCTTAAAGCCAAAGGGCTGCAGCATCAACTTAATTAGGGAGAGCTTGAGCCCTGGGAAAATTAGTTTTGTGGGCCCACAAGAAAAGCAAATGGGATGGGATGGGATGGGATGGGATGGGATGGGATGGGATGGGATGGGATGGGATGGGATGGGAAACAGGATCTGCTGGCCCTGACAGTAGATCTTCGTGTCCCAGAATGTGGCTTGGGGCTGTTCTCTCATCCTGCCCCTCAGCTCTTCCACACATTTTAATTTGCAGAATAAAACTTGGGAGTTCACCTTCTGAATAAATTCCAGCCTTCTCCTCTGGCCAGCACTGGATCCTGCTGATTTCTAGCCTTGCCCAGGTGTATTGATTCTTTCAGCAGTGAAAACACTGGCATATAAATTGCAGATTGGAGCCAAAGGGAAGTGGCTGCATTCAGAGCACATGGAATAAAGGAGATTTATTCCAAGGAAAGGAGTATTTATTCATGCCGTGACCTCAGGCCCTGCATTGCTGCACTCCCCTGGAGAGGGGCTGCTGGTGACCTTGAGGCAGTGGCTTAGCAGGGACAGCCAGCCCTTAATAAGTGACTTCAGCAGAGGCAGAACAAATCCAAGGAAAATGCTCCAGGGACTGATCCTGTCTAAGCCCACACAGCAAAATGAACACCTTCCCTCTGGCCAGGCTCATTCCTTGCTGGTGATTTCCATTATTATTCTGCTTTCATGTGGCAATAAATGATGTAATTACCAAAAGTCAAGTGCTGATGAACAGGCTCCCTGCTCCCTGGCAGGGACACAGCCAGGCTGGGACAGGAGAGCTCTGGGCCCTGGGCCTGTCAACAACGGGACAGGAAATTTGGAAAAACAATCAACTGCCACCCCCTTTGCCAAACTGAAATGACAGATACTGACATTAATGTCAGGTGTGTTTAATGAGGGATAATTAACCCACTCATCACAAGGCCATGGGATACACCGGTTGGAAATTTTCCAGTTAATGCTATTTCATATTTCTGCCTGATTTTCAAGAATTTAATTGACATCTTAATTATGACAGACACCTTTATTAACCCCATTCCCAAACACTTCCTGTCACTGCTGTGATTTACAGAGGCTTGTGGGTCTCTCAGTGCCAGCCCCCCTCCTTGGAGGCAGCTCCTGCCCATCCTGGCTGTGGCACAGCTGGGCAAGTCTGGGTGGAGGATTCAGGAAAAGCCAGGAGCAGGGAAAGCTTCTGTTAATCACAGGACAGAGTCCAGCCTTCCCCTCATTCAGGAGGTGCTCTGCATGCCCATTCCAGATCAGAATCCCAGAATCATTAGGTTGGGAAAGAGCTCCAAGGCCATTGAGTCCACCCTGATCCCCACCTTGTCCCCAGCCCAGAGCTCTGAGTGCCACCTCCAGCCCTTTCCTGGACACCTCCAGGGATGGGCACTCCAAACCTCCCTGGGCATTTCCAAGCCCTGACCACCCTTTCCATGGGGAAATTCCTGCTGGTGCCCACCCTGAGCCTCCCCTGGCCCAGCCTGAGGCCGTTCCCTCTCCTCCTGCCCCTGTTCCCTGGGAGCAGAGCCCGACCCCCCCAGCTGTCCCCTCCTCGCAGGGAGTTGTGCAGAGCCAGAAGTTCCCCCTGAGCCTCCTTTTCTCCAGGCTAAACAACCAGATCAAGGAATAAATTAATCAATCAGTGACAGGTGTGGGAGGGGCAGCTTGGATGGATCACAGGATCATGGAATCACAGAATGGTTTGGGTTGGAAAGGATCTTCAAGATGATCCTGTTCCGCCCCCTGCCTGGCCAGGGACACCTTCCGCCAGCCCAGGTTGTTCCAGGTGAACAATCCCGTTCCTTCTGCCTTTCCAAACCCTTCTCCTGTCGAAACCCAAGGGCAGTGGTCAGGACCTGACCATAATTTGGGCTGTGTCCCTGGCCTAGGGGGACTCAGCACACCCCTGGCAGGCAGATCTCCCCACTGAGCTTAAAAATGCCACAGCTGCCACCACAATTAAAAATGCAGACAGGGAAAACAGCAGGCAGTGAGCAGGGAGGGTATTTATAGCTCCTTATGTAAAGCAGATACAATGGAGCCATTTGGAGCTGGAATGGGCTCAGTTCTCCTCCCTGATGGAGCAATCTGCAGATCCCAGCCCACCCCAGGCCTGCTCTGCTGAGAGACACAGGACACAGCCTGAGGGGTTGGGGACCGAGGAGAAAGGAGAGGTTTTATGGTGTGGGGGAGCTCAGGTACCTGGGAATGATGAGCACCATCCTGCTCCTCACTTCCCTGAGCCCACACAGACACTCTCTTCACCCTGCTCTTTCCTGGAAAACATTAATTGCCACTACTCAGAAGCAGCTCAAGGCAAGGACCTGATGACCCAGGTCTCACAGATTCTCACAATTGATCAATTAACTCCAGTAGGTCATTCTGAACAGCTTTAAACAAAGTGCAAGCACATGGGAAAGGGGTTATTGCTTCCTGAACATCTCAGCCTGTTCCCTTCTGATGTGCTGGTGAATTAGACATTAAATCCACAGATGAGCTAAATGAGTTAATCGTGGCTAATGTAATTACCAACAGTAGCAGAGGAATCAAAGATGATTAGCCACTTGTCATAAAGTCTTAGCACAGAGGACAGAGAGAATTAATTTGTCCCACTGACCTGCTTTTGGTTTCCACAAGCTTCTGATCAATGTGTGCTGGAAATACAGGAAATAAACAGGGAGAAAAGGAAATCCAAGCTGATAAAACAGCTGAAATACGTGGGAAATGTGGGACTTGGAAGTGATGTTCTAGAAAAGCGGGAAAGGGTGGAGACAGGGAGGCAGAGATTTGCCAACCAGCTCTCTCCTAACCTGAATTATCCCATGACACTGAGGGTGTTCACTGCGCTCCCCTTTGGGAATCACTTCCCAGCCAGGACTCTCCAGCAGCCCCGACTGCCTTTGGGCCAGGCTGTCCCAACCCTGGCCACCAGCATTTCCAGGGATCTATAGGGCTGGAGACCTTGTCCTTCCCCAGCCGTGCCTGCTGCCTGCCTCTCCCTTCCTTGACACAGCCAATTTCCCAGAGGAGATGGATGGATCCTCCATCAGCATTGTGTATTTAATATGTGCTATTTATCACCACCCTGTCACCCCAGTGAAAGAAGTGTGTGCATGCACAATAAACATGCAAAAATCCCTGTTGCATTTGGTTAATCCTCTGATGGTCATCAATAAACTCAGGGGTTTGGGAGTGACTCAGGGAGAATTTTAATAAATAAAATATTTACTTTTTTTTATTATTATTATTGTTGCTGTTGTTGTTGTTGCTGAGCTTCTCCCCAGCCCTTCCCACTTAAAAGTGTGTCAGGCTGCAGCGGCTCCTGTTTTCATTACATCAGGCAGAGCAGGAGGAGCTGTGCTGGTTCCGTCAGTGCTGCTGTCTGGGGCAGGGAATTATCAAAGGGAAATCAGCCATCGCTGCTCTGACATAGCCCTGTCCCACAGGCTCAGTCCCAGAGCTGCCACTCGCTTCAGAAACAAAGTGGGACCAAGGCTGGGACATCAGCACCGGGCTGGCTTCTCCGGAAAAGCCCCCAAACCCTTGGGATCACAGGTTTGGAAAAGACACCCAAGATCGTTGTGTTCAGCCTTTGACCGAGTGCCACCTTGTCACCAAGGGCCACTTTATAGCGTTTTAATGTTCTTTCCACCTTGTTAGGGTCGAGAAGGATGCACAGCAGACAGGTGTTTCTGGAGTTCAGTCTTGGATGTTTATTCATTCTTATCTATATTACAGTTCTACAAAGTGTGAGTTCTGTTGAATTCAACTAACAAGGCACAAAATGGCTAACTATCTTTCTTTCCAAGGTCTTTTAAAGCAAAACTATCCAAATAAGACTTGACACCTAAATTATTTTTACTTTTAACCCAATAACTAGTCACTTGAAGCCCACACTGTGGACTTTTCTGACCAATTACATAACACCACCAAAATCCATGAAGAAGAAGGAAGAAGAAGATGAAAAAGAACAACCCAGCCAACGCCCAAAAATCTCCATCTTGACTTACATATATTACTATATTGTAAAACCTTAAACCCCAAGTTTTCCACCCTGTCATATCACACACTTCTATATAAATGCCACACTCATGATCCCGGTGCTATCACTCAGTTTTGGAAGCCTTCTCCACGGGCTCAGGTCAAATGTAGTATTTTCTTGTGGGTCTGTGCCTTTCTGCACAGAAAATTTAAATTTCTCAGCATCCAGGGTTCCAGCGCCACCTCTGCAGGGCCTTGTGCCACAGGGCTCCTGATGGCACAGGGCTCCCAGGGACCCGTGTCTGCTGGAGCTAAATCAGGTTAAAACAACACCCTGCCCACTCGTGGCTGGGATTTCCTCTGGAACAAGACCTTGTCATTAAGCAGGGCTTTGGTGCAGCCCTGAGTCTGCCCTCGGTGCCAAACACTCCTGCCCAGGCTGGAGGTGAAGCATGGTCTCCATCAGCTCTGGGGCTCCTGGCCCAGCAGTGTCAGCAGGGGGAACAATTCCATCAAATTCCAGCCAAACCATGTATTTGGCCAGCAGAACGTCGCTGAGTGCTTTCAGAAATCATGCAGCAACACTTCCAAAACAATTTGTGCAAAACCCACCTCTCATTAGCAGCCAATTTCCTTTATACAATCTGAAGGTTCATTGTCACCACATGTCTGGTGGCACTTCTGGAGGCCTTGCTTGGAGCCACCACCACTCAAGAGCTGCCCAGGGCAACGTGTCAGGGGCTCCCTGATGGTTCTGCCTGACCCTGTCCTCTGTTAGTAAATAATCAAGTGTACCCTGACATTGAATCTTGTTAAATTGCTGTTTTATATCAATGAATACACTGCCACTTCTCTTTTTAGAGTGAGGTGTGACTCCCTCACAACACTACCCCTTCGCAAAGCAGACAAAGCCCAGCTTGACCCAGACACTTTCTCCATCCCAGCCTGGCCCAGCTGAAACCATTTTCTCCTCATGAGTCATCAGCCTCTGCTGCTTTCCCAGTCTCCTTTTCATTGTCACTCCTAGGCCAGCCCCATTTCTGCCACACAAATACGGTTGGCTTTCTTAAGCGCTGCTCAATATTTCATACAGAGACTTCCCAACATCACAGACTATTCCCAACTATCTCTTGAATCATGAACAATTCACTGAAAAAGTCTAAAAGAGTGCTTTTTTTGCTCCTTCTTAGAAGGAGGGGACCAAGTTTTGTGGAAGGGGAAGATGAGTAATGAGGTTGTGCTCGTGTTGTTTGGACAAGCAGCACAGAACTGCTGTGAAATCTCCTGCTCTGGAAACCTTCCTGAGAACTCTCAGCAGTTTTCTTCCTACCTGAGCCATGCACAGATTGCAAAGTGCAAGCAAAGACAGAGCAGGAGTTTATTTGCAAATATAAGCATGAATCACTGCTCCCTAAATGCTCCACTGGCTGCAGGAGCCCTCGCATGTGCTCGTGCCTGAGTTTCCATCTGCGGAGGGAGCGGGAGCAGCTGCTCTGCTGTTCCAGACAGTCTGGAAACCAGGAATGGCCCTGCCTGCCTCGCTGCTGTCCTGATTCCCAGCCTGCAGCCCTGCCCACCCAGCTTGGCAGAATCCTTCCATTCCCCACGGCAGATTTTGCCCCAGACAAGCCCTGCCTTGCTCTGTGGGACCTGGAGCCGCCCTGGCCAGGCACCCCCTCTTTCCAAATGAGTGAGTGAATAAAGCTGCACAACCCAGAATATTTGGGCCTTTTTGAGGTCACAGCTCACACTAAGATGTGTCAGCAGACACTGGCTCTCCCTGCCCTGAGGAGGCATCACCCAGGGCAGAGGGACAGGAGAAAAGGCTGATTGCAAAGGTGTGGACCCAGAGCCACACGAAGGAAAAGTCCCTGACTTCTGGCCAGGCTGAAATTCCTTTTCACCCTGATCCTGTTCTCTGTTGCACAAAGAAGCTGCAGGAGGACACATGAAGGTCACTGGCACAGGGCAGGGAGTCTGAGATAACTTTGCATGAGGAAGGAGAAAAAAACTTCTCCAGGGATTACAATAAATTGCCATCTTCTTTTCCCAAGGGCTCCCATGGAACACTTGAAAAAAGTGACCTCATTAATTAATGAGATGGGTTAAGGCTCTCTCCACATACTCTACTTAATTGCAATTCTGTCATTCCCAGTGAATTCTTAAAGCCATATTGATTATTCAAAGCTCTGTCCAATCAATAAAACAATAAACCATGTATGCTTAAAAAAGTGATTAAAGAGATAAATACAGGAGACACTTTAAAGCAGCCACATCCTCCTGCAGCCACGAGAGCAAGCAATGGCAAATCTGTTTCAATGTCCTCATCAAATTGCAGGGGGGGTGATTGCCTCGTAAATGTATTTTAATCCCTAATCCACGTACAAAGCAGTTCCAAACAGAAATCATCCCAAACTCTGACGCTCCCAGTTTTACCTTGGCTACTCAGTTATCCCTGCACAACGGATGATCATGGATGAGCCGGGTGGGAGAGGCTGGGGCCATGGTGAGGCTGGGTGAGCCTCCTGCCAGGCCGGGAGGGTGGGCAGGGATCCTGGGGGACAGTTCTGTGGGAAGCTGCAGGAGTAGCATGGATGAAACTTCTTTATTGAAGGGCCAGTAGCTATGTCCTACAGCCTGAGCAGCCTCAAACATGGCACAGTCCTACACCCTGAGCAGTCCTACACCATGGAGCAGTCCTACATCATGGAGAAGCACCACACCCTGGAGCAGCCCTATACCATGGAGCAGCCCCATACCCTGAACAACCCCACACCCTGAGCAGCCCTACACCATGGGGCAGCCGTACACCATGGAGCAGCCCCATACCATGGAGAAACCCTACACCCTGAGCAGCACTGCACCATGGAGCAACCTCAAACACGGAGAAAACCCACACCATGGAGCAGCCCCACATTCCAGAGCAACCCTACACCCTGAGCAGCCCTACACCTGGAGGAGCCCTACACCCTGGAGAAGCCCCACACCCGGAGCAGCACCATTCATCCCTGGCTGGAGCTACACCTGCTGGAATCCAAGGGCCAGGAATGTCCCTTCATTCCTCATTCCTGGCTGCATCTGTCCTGGTCTGGGCACGGTTGATGCTCCTCCAGATTTGCTTCTTCTAGACCCCAGCCCTGAGCACCCACCACAACCTGCAGGGCCCCTGGAGCCCTTTCCCACTCCTGCTCTCCCAGGACACAGCAGGAAAACGTTATGTGTGAGGCTGTCCCAGCTGCCCCCAACCCTGTCACCACCCCGAGATGTGGATCAGGACAATCATCTCCATCCCACACTCCTCCAGAGCCATCCCCAGATCCGTGGCAGCCGCTGGTGCTGCTGGAACCTGTTCTCATGGGGCTGCTGGTGTGTCTGTGGGAGTGGAGCTTGGGCTCCCCCTGTCCCAGCCCTGTCCCTGTGCCCACAGGGACACTCCCCATGTGCAGGACTGGAATCCAGCACGGGACCTGAGACTCTGCTGCAAAAAATCCCCAGTTCCCACTTTGGCCCAGCCTTTTTCTCCTTTAGAGAAACAAATGATTTGTGTTTGCACAACTTATCATGAATTTGGAGCTAAGAGATCCCCAGGGCTTCCAGCTAGGAAGGATCCAAGGTAAGGGCTTGGGGGAGAGGAGGAAAAAGCATTTCTGGGCTTGAGGTGAGTTTTTTATTCTTCCTTTTTCATATTTTTTATTGAAAACATTGTGATTTAACAAGTGCAGTCGTTGTTGAACATAAATAAATAATGTGGAGAACTGGGACATGCGAAGCTCTGTGATTGCATAAATATTCAAGCTGCAAAAGAAATACAAGATTTCAAAGGTGCAAACCTAATTATGGAGTTGTTATCTCTCCCCCTGTAGTAATTGAAACATAAAGAACAGCTCCCTGTGGACTGGTGGGGACCACGTTGCACGTCTGAAATGCTGAACCTGGAGAATGCAGCATCTTGGCACAGCTCAGGCTCCTCTCACCCTCACACACAGCTCAGCTAAACAGAGGACACAGCCTAGAGCTGTCCCCGAGGTCCCCAAGAGCAGAGCTTTCGGGCTGGCAAGGCAGTGACACCTCTGGCTCTCCTTGAAGCCCTCCTGCTGCACTTGGTGCCATGAGGGACAATGTGACACCGGTGACAGACTCACCCCATGCTCCTTCGAGATGTTTCTGCAGCAACTCTGGGACATTCCCATGAAATTGGTCTCCTCCCCTGCCAGTTTTCTGCCCAGACTGGCAGTGATGTCCCCATCCTCCTGCATGGCTCCCACAGCTGGAGGTGACTCTGTCCTGGGAAAGCTCCTGTGGGCTGGGCAAGGCTGGGAGATGCTTCAGGTCCCCTTGTTGCTCTGCAAACTCTTTGCAAAGGAGCCCAAAATCCACAAGATCACGGAATTATTAAGGTTGGGAGGGACCTCTGGAGCTCATCCAATCCAAACCCCCTGCCCAGGCAGGGCCACCCAGAGCAGGTGCCACAGGAACACATTCAGGTGGGACTGGGATGTCACCAGAGAGGGACACTCCAGGCCTCCCTGGACATCTGTAGCAGGGCCCTTCTGCCTCCATGGGAAGAAATCCTTCCTCATGTTGAGGTGGAAATTCTTGTGTTTTGGTTTATGGCCACTGCTTCTTGTCACTGGAACCCCTGAACAGAGTCTGGCCCCATCCTCTGACACCCTGGAGATGTTTGTGGGTTGATGGGGTCCCCTCTTAGCCTTCCCTTCTCCAGACTGACCAGGCCCAGCTCCCACAGTTTCTCCTCATCAGAGAGAATCTCCAGACCCCAAATTGTCTTTGTGGTCCCACTGGACCCTCTCCAGTAGCTCTTTGTCTTTGTTGTACTGAGGAGGCCAGAACTGGACACAGAAACTCACCCAAGTTTTACTGCCAGCCCCTTTATCCCAGGATTTCTTCATTATTGTCTCCACAGCCAAGAAAAAAAAAAGGCTACAAAAACCCACAACAAAGCCCCTTTACCATGAGACAGCTGGGGGAGGGATGCAGGTCCTGGGAAACCTTGGGATGGAGTTGCTGCTCCAGCAAAGCCAACTGCACTGCAGGTTTCCAGTGACAGTGCTGGAGAGAGAGTCTGGAGAAAGGTTTTTTTGGGATTCAGGTTCCTCTGCCAGAGGCCTGAGATGGATGCAACACTCCTGATTCAGGATTTGCGATTCTACTGCCCCTGCCAGCATCATCCTACAGGGCAACAGCACCATCTACTGCTCCTGGAGTGTTTCACGATGGTGTAGGGGACAGAAGGCGGCGACATAGACTCCATGATTCAGAAGGCATAAAAGGCATTTATTAATAGAAAACAAACTCGATGATCAATAGAGAGCATCGTGAACCTAAGACCTGATTGGTGTTTAGCAAACACTTCTCACACCATTAGTCAAGAAGAGGACAACTCCTTGTAAACATCTTTCACAAACATCAGGTGCAGGGGATAAAATAAAAATTGTTTTAATTCTTTCTCTAACTTTCCCAGGCTGAGCCTGGGAGAAGCTGTTTCCCTCTGTTACCAGAGACTGAGAATATCCACACTGGAGCCGTGCTGTGTTCCCTCTCCTGCTGATCTTGGCTCTATCCATGGCCCTTCTGCCAGGTGCTGGCACCTCCAGCAGCCCCATATCCCTGGGGATGTGGGCTCCTGTCCCACCGGGAGGGCAGGGCACAGCCCAGGCCGAGCAGCACAGATACCGGCACCACCACACAGGAGAGAAAAGAAGGGTGTAAGCTGTTAGAGAGTGTCCAAAGGAGGGGCACAGAGGTGGGGAAGGGTCTGGAGGGGCCACACAAGGGCACTGGGGTTGTTCAGCCTGGAGCAGAATGAGAGCAGAGCTCTGGGACAGGGACAGGACCCGAGGCTGGAGCTGAGTCAGGGAGGTTTAGGTTGGATTTAGGAAAGGTTCTTCCCCCAGAGGGTGCTGGCACTGCCCAGGCTGCCCAGGGAATGGGCACGGCCCCGAGGCTGCCAGAGCTCCAGGAGTGTTTGGTGATGCCCAGGGTGGGGTTGTTGGGGGGTCTGGGCAGGGCCAGGGACTGCACTGGGTGATCCCGTAGGTGTCTTCCCACTCAGGATATTCCATGATTCTAAATAAACTCCCGCCAAGGACAGAGCTCCTCCTATGGCCCCTCCAGGCCCTTCCCCATCTTCACGTCCCTCCTTTAGACACTCCCTGACAGCTTTAGATACTTTTTGTATCGTGGCACCCAAAACTACCCCAGCTCTCGAGGTGAGGCCGCCCCAGCCCAGAGCAGAGCGGGACAATCCCCTCCCTCCCCTGGCTTGCCCTGATGCCCCCAGAACAGGGTGGCCTTTGGGTGCCACCCCCAGGTCCCTTCCCGCAGGTCTCCAGCCTCTCCTTCCCCCGTGTGTGCATCCAGCGCTGCCCCATGCCGGGGGCAGAACCCGGCGCTTGTCTTTGTCAAACCCCGCGGCTGCCGGGGGGTCCCCGGTGGGTTCAGGCCGTGCCGCTGTCCCCAGGTCGCGGTCCCGCTCTGTGTCCCCGCGCGGTGGCAGCAGGGACCGCACGGGGAGCGCACGGGGAGCGCGGGGCTGGAGCCGCCCATGGGGTGCGGAGGGTCCCGGGGTCTGAGCCTGCCCGGGGAGGGGGCACGGGCCAGCTGGGGCGGGGGATGCAATGGTGTCCCCTCATGCTGACCCTCCCCTTCCCCTTTCAGCCCCTTGTGCTGCCTCTGTGCCCAGCCCTGATCCCGGTGGGTCACGCACATGCCCAGGAGAGCTCCACAGCCTCTCCCCACCCCATCCCACTCCAGCCAGATCTGTGGTGCAGCTTAGACTTGGTTTTTCACTGCAGCAGCCCAGCAAGGGTCCCTCAGGGATGGAGGTTCCAGCGCTGGAACCTGTCCCTGGACAGCAGCAATGGCATTGCTGGATCCCTTCCCTGCACCAGGCAGATCCACACTGCTCGGAGAGGGGATTAAAGTTTGGCTGGGGGTTCCTGAAAGGAAGCAGTATTTCCAGAACCACCTCTCTCTTCCCATCCTCCTCCCTGTAATGGACTCAGGATGTTAATTAATAGATAATTGCTAATACTTTGCGTCCCTCTAATGCCTCACTAATGAGCTTCAAAGCACTTTGCAGTCTCTGGCTACGATTCCGTGCTCTGAGAGGGCAGAAATTGCACCTCAGAGATGTTTCAGGAACTTGCTGATGATCCAAGTCTGGATAAGCACCAACCCCCCCAGTGCTGGGTTCCTGCTCCAGGCCCTGCCCTGCCTCCCAAACCGCAGCCTTCCATCCAACCCTCCCAGCACACCGCCCAGGAGCCAGGGGCAGGGACACAAAGAGTTAAACAATATCCTGATGGGCTGGTGAGATCATCGGAGCTGGGATGCTCCATTGTTTATTAGCCTCAACAGAGCCCAGTAGACAACACCCAGAGGGAAGTGGGGCTTGGGATGAGCCTGGCTTTGGAGAAGGGGCCTCCTGCTGCAGCCATCCCTCCCTGCTCAGCACGTAAGTACGATGGGTTTGCATGGGCGCTGGGGCTGGTGGAGAGGGAGAGGGGTCCAGGGTGGGGGTCATGCTCTGGCTGAGACCCACAAAGGGATTTGCAGGTGCCCTTTGCCCAGCAAGGCCCTGCGGGTGCTCTGGGGCTGCCCAGCCCCCGGGAAGTGCTGGGAAGCTGCTCCCGAGGGATGCAGGCAGCCCAGCCCAGCTCCACTCCATCAGCAAAAAGACTCTGGCTCTGTCTCAGGTGCCATCCCATACCTGGGAGGGTTTGTAGGTGAGGTGAAATCCTCTAGGGCAGCACAGCCAGTCTGCAGGGACAGCTGCCCATGGAGCCACTGCCAGCCCGCTCCTGGCTCTGAGGTGAGCATGGAGACAGGAATGGGGCTCTAGCACCCATCCCTGCACCCACAGCCTCCCTGTCCCCTCCTAAGCTCAGCCCAGCAGAGCCCAGCCTTCCTGGGGCTGGCACACAGCAGCACAAAGCTGGAGCTGCTCTGAGCTGCTGCTCCTGTGCCCGCCGGAGCCGGTGGTGGGGTCACTCAGGGGTGTGCTCAGGTGAGTGCCACCAGCCACCTGCAGCCACCACACCCCGGTGACAGCGGGGACAGCAGAGGCACAGCATGGTGAGTGGGCTCAGCCCTTGGTCCCTCGAGGATTTGGTGCTGTTTCCCTCTCAGGGTTTGGTGCTGTCCCCTCCCCCAGCACCTCCCCATGTGCAAGTGCCCGAGGCAGAGGGGGCTGTGGGGCTGCTCTGCATGGGGCAGGTGAGGCAGGACAGGTCCCCCACCTCCCCCAGGCAGGACATGTCCCCCATCTCCCCCAGGCAGCAGCCTCCAGTCTTCATCTTTCTGGGTTTCTTGGGGACCTCCGACGTGCTGGGCCACTGTGTTCATCTCTCTCGCTGGGAACTGACTGAGAGCCACTCTTGATTAAATTTGGCCAGCACGAACATCCCAGAAAAAGTTTCTGCTGATGTTTGTGCATGTCAATGAGTGCAGCAGCCTCCTCCCTTCCCATTCCACGGCCACATGGATCCTCCAGAGCAGCAAACCCCTTCTCCTGGCACACACAGACCCACTGCTGTCACCTGGGGGGTCTTGGACTGGGCTTAAACATCAGGACCAAACAAAGAGTCCAACTGAGACACTCCAGAGCAGCAGGAAAATCTTTCCCTCCATTCCCCAGGGTTTTGTTTTACTCCCAGCTGGGTCCCAGTGGGGATTTGCTGCCCGTTGGGGTGACAGGCTGGGCACATCTCCTGGCTGAAGGACAAGCCAACCCTCTGGGTCTCACCCCAAAGCTGCTCTTTGCCTGGAGACCATCACGAGCCATCCAGAGGCCACTAGAAGGCCCAGAGAGCCATGGGGAGGGCCTGGGGGTTCCTGTCTGTGGGGCAGGATCTCAGTGTCACACAGCCAGGTGGGGGAAGCGTGTGCACGCCTGTGTGCAGGTGACTGGAGCTGCCACACACCCAGTCCCACCAGTCTGGGGCACTGGTGCCAGGCAGAGCAGAGCTCACTTTATCCCCTGGCAGGATCTGGTCTGGCCTAGACAGGCCTGGCCTCAGCCTGGACTGGGCTTTTGCTTCTCTCCAGCAGGGAGCAGGGCAAGCCACATCCATGGAGTGCAGAGCTCACTTTGGGCTTTCCTCAAAATTCTCACTTCCATGACTGTTGACTCCTAGAGGGATGTGGGGCTGCAGCCCCAGCTCCAGGATCCCCAAATGTGTGCTGTGCCTTGGCACTGGGGTCCCCAGCAAGGAGGCCCCCAGATTTCCCAGTTCAGAACCCAAACTTCACCACACAAAGCACTGGAAGAGCAAAGAGAGGAGAAACAGAATCCCAGGAGGGTCTCCCTTATGGAGAGGGGAAGGAGAGACCCCAGCAGTGAGAGCTGTCCAGGGTTTCAGAAGGGCAGCAGAGCTACCAGATGTGAAATCTGAGACGTGCTCTGGAGGCATTTTCAAGACAGCAAAGAGTCATCTGCTGATTTTCTGCTTCCAACAATGGTTAAAAGAACCGGGAGAAATCCGATAGCACTCTCCTGCCAGGCTCAGTGCAGCTGAGCACATCTGGGATGGATTAGGGATGGAGCAGGGGCAGAGCAGGAACTGGAATTGCATTAGCTCTCCCAAGAGCTTGCAGATCCTCCCAGTGCTCCCAAAGAAGCTCCAGGCACTGGCAGGGAGTGAAATCCTTCATTAGCCAACGGTGGGCAAAGTGTGACTGAAAACCAGGCTCTGCCAGGAAGTGCTGGGAAAATGAGCAGGGTCTGGGAGTTGTGGTGAGAGGGGGATTTCTGCCAGGAAATAAAAGGGGGAATAAATCCTCTCTGGTAGAAAGGCAGAGCTGAAAGGCAGCTGATGGTTTCTGCAGCAGCCTGACATTAATGCTCTGCACACAGAGGGGAGGATGCCTGGCACAGCTGCTGCCCTGGGGTGCAGAATCAGGATGGCAGCACAGCAGGGAATGAGATGCCTAAAAGATGGAACAGCACATTGAGTTTTAGACTGCTGAGATGTGGGATTATTCCAGAGAATAGAGCAAACTTCCAGCCACAAAACCAAATTAAAATTAGACAGTGGCTTGATCATAAAACCTCTCTGTGATGTATGTTAGCAGGACAAGGACAAGAAGTGCCAGGATGAAATTTCAGGCAAGGTCTGGATTGCACTGGAAGAGGGGGATCAGAAGGCAACAGTGCTCTGAATGAGGCAGATGGTGGGGGTGGCACCTGGAATTACTCAGGATTTGGGCACTTCCCTGCAGAGCTGCAGCTGGTGAGGCTTTTGGGGGACTGGGCTGGTCCCAGGGCAGGTTGTGTAGGTGGCAGCAAAGGACTTTGCCCATGCAGAGCCTCAGTGGGCAGGAGGAGAAGGAATGGCCTCAGGCTGGGCCAGGGGAAGCTCAGGTTGGACGTCAGCAGGAATTACTTCATGGAATGGGAAGTCAGGCCTTGGCAGGGGCTGCCCAGGGAGGTTTGGAGTGCCCATCCCTGGAGGTGTCCCAGGAATTCTTGGAGGTGGCACTCAGAGCTCTGGGCTGGGGACAAGGTGGGCATTGGGCACAGCTTGGACTGGATGGGCTGAGAGGACTTTTCAACCTAAAGGATTTCTCTATCAGAAATGTCTCCCTTGCCCTGCCCCTGTTTTTCCTGTTTCAGTGAGAACTCCAGACAGGAGGGTTGCAAATCCTGTCCACTGCTCCTGTCTTTTGTTTTGTGCTCGTTTGTTCAAGCCTGGCAGACCTGAAACATCCCAAAAGATATCAGTAGCACCAGCTCTGCAGCAGTGGCTGTGCTGGGGGGACTAAATTATAAAATTACATGTGTCTCCTCTCAGAGTAACCACAAAGCTTGGCAGGGACACAGGTGAGGAGGTGCTGGCTGGCACCCATCTATCAGCATCCCTAGGTGGGCACTGAGCCCAGCATGGCCCAGCTCTGGGCAGGTTTCCTCCAGCCCCTGGAGCTGTGCCAGCCTTGCAGCCTCAGCGTGGCTGCCCTGGTGTGGAACTTACTCCCACATGGACCTGCAGCTCCAGGAAAAGAGCTGGGGCTGAGGGGCTCTGGGGTCACCTCCTGCACACCTGCCCTGGCACAGCAGGGAGCAAAGCCAGCCTGGCATCACCTGTGATGCAGCACTGCAGTGGGGGCACTGCCATCTTTCTGCCCACCTGCCTGCAGGATCCCATTGCCTGTCCCACCATTTTATGGGTGTGATGCTCTTCATTCCCTGCAGTGACCCCCAAAACCTCCTCCACCTCCATTTGGGCCACAATCACTGATGACCAAAGGCAAGTACCCTCCATGCTCCATCACTTGCCCTGCTCTGCTTTCTCTTTTTTCCATTCCAGGTTTCCTCCTCCCATCTCACCACCATGGAAAACCCCCCCAAGAGTCCTGATGGGAGCGAGAAGTCCCCCCAGTCCAAGGAGCTGATCCCCAGTAACACGGGCAGCACCTTGTGCATGAGCTCCCGCAGCGAGTCCGTGTGGACCAGCACGTCCAGGAGCAAGTGGGACATTTACCACAAACCTGTCATCGTGGTGTCCGTGGGAGCTGCCATCTTCCTCTTCGGGGTGGTCATCACCAGCCTCTCCTGCTTCCTGACCAAGAACAAAAAGGTTTACAAAATGTCTGGCCCAGCTTTCCTGTCCCTGGGACTGATGCTCCTGGTTTGTGGCCTGGTCTGGATCCCCATCATCCGCAAGAAGCAGAAGCAGAGGCAGAAGTCACAGTTCCTACAGAGCCTCAAGTCCTTCTTCTTCAACCGCTGAGGGCAGCCAGGACCTTCCCAAGAAGGTTCCCCTCCCCTCCACCAACCCCTTTGATCATCCATGAAAACAAACACTCCCTAGAGGATTTCACCCCAGTCAGTGTCTTCCTTACATGGTCTCCAGTGTGAAATGAACTTTGTACTTATCCAAGTCACCCCAGGAAAAAAGGAGCAGGAATTTTCAGCTGAGCCCAGCAAGGCAGGTCCAAGGTCTCCACAGGTCCAAAGAGTGACCTAATGGCACAAACTGGGTAAACCAAAGCCCCAGAGGAACCTGGGCTGAAGCAAAACCCCAAAGGAAGCCAGATCCCCCAGGCGGTTCTGCAGGATCCAGAGCAGAGAGCAGAGAGGAGCCATCTGACTGGAGCCAGGGTTCCTTCAAGCTCCCTAATTTGCCAGAAAGGCTGGAGGATCTGCACAGCATCAGGAGACACAGCAGAAGCAGAGGGTCCCAGATCTTGCAGAGGGGCACAGACCCTGCAGAGGGGCACAGACCCTACAGAGGATCCCAGATCCTATGGAGGGTCCCAGACCCTGCTGAAGGGCACAGATCCTACAGAGGGTCCCAGACCCTGCAGAAGGTCCCAGACCCTGCAGAAGGTCTCAGACCCTGCAGATGGTCCCAGACCCTGCAGATGGTCTCAGACTCTGCAGAAAGGCACAGATCCTACAGAGGGTCCCAGACCCTGCAGATGGTCCCAGACCCTGCAGAAGGTCCCAGACCCTGCAGATGGTCCCAGACCCTGCAGCTGGTCTCAGACTCTGCAGAAAGGCACAGATCCTACAGAGGGTCCCAGACCCTGCAGATGGTCCCAGACCCTGCAGAAGGTCCCAGATCCTGCAGAAGGGCACAGACTCTGTTGCTGCAGGCATCCAGCAGGGCAGGGACAAGGGAAATGTGTCTGGGAATGGTCTGAGCTACGGGAACTGTGCTTGGGGCTGAGAGCTCATTCCCTCCCAGGAAACTCTCAGCCTCCTCCTGGCCATCTCTGTTTGAACTCCCTCATTTCTGAAACCACATCAACATTTCTGCCTGAAGGTGTGCTCCAAGGTGCCTGAGACCTGAAGCATTTGTGTT
Source organism: Dicaeum eximium (assembly GCA_013396995.1). Classification (NCBI taxonomy): domain Eukaryota; kingdom Metazoa; phylum Chordata; class Aves; order Passeriformes; family Dicaeidae; genus Dicaeum; species Dicaeum eximium. Next base: position 169,546 of record VWZP01010431.1, on the reverse strand, counting down.
TCCCCAGCCTGGCTGACAGGGAGCTCGGGCTCACCTTGCCACTGGTGCCAGTCTGTGCCCAGGGCTGTGTGCCTGGAGATCCCCTCCACCCGTGTGGGCAGAGTGGAGGTGGCACATCCCATCCTGGCAGCTGGCACAGCTGGATTAGGAGTATTTGAGCACACAAATCCCTGTGCCCCAGGCTCAGCCTGGCCCTGACCTTTGTTTCCTGAGTGGTGCAGGCGTCCCTGGGCAGCCAGTGCCAGGCTGGTGACAGGGCTGGACAAGACCTGGCACAGGACCCAGCAAAGCTGTTTGTTCCTCAGCCATCCCTCATTCATGCCACGCTGGGCTGCTGTTTGCAATCCTGCCCTGGCACCGGGCACCAGCCTCTGCTGCTTCAGCTGCCACGGGCGGGGGATGCTCACCCAAAACTCCTGCTCGGGACAGCTGCAGCAGAGGCAGGATGGACACCAGGATTCAGGGTGGGAAACCAGGGAGCAACGTGAGGAGCAGCCCCAGGTGGCACCTGGCTACAGGTGTGGGCGATGCCCAGAGCTGCACTGGATGGAGAGGCACCTGGAAAAGGGTCCTGCTGCACAGATCTGTGCTCAGCCAGGGCTGCCTGGCCAAAGGGATGCTCCAGGAGGGCTGGGACTGCCAAAAGGAGAGAGGGAGCCTCCTCCAGGAGTGCTGGGACTGCCAAAAGGAGACAGGGAGCTCCTGCTGTCCACGCCTCACAGTCGCTGAAATGTTAGTGCGATAAAAAGTCACTGAGACCAAAAATTGAATTGGATTCCAGACTGGTCATTTATAACAAGAATATGAGGTTTCATTAAAGGAAAATGTTCCCAAGGGACTTGCACGTGGCTGCTGTGGTGTCACATCTCTGCTGTGTGGAGAGGGTGCTGGGACAGAGTTTGGGGGTGGCATGGCACCCACTGGGCAGGGGGGCTGGCTCAGGACAGGGGGAGGACAAGGAATGGGGCTGGGGCTGGTTTGGGTGCTGGGTGAGGGGCTGAGTGAACACCTCTGCAGCAGCTCAGGAAAATTCCTGGCAAGAAGATGGAGCCTGCCAGGGAAAAGGAAACAGCCCAAGGACCAGCAGAGCCTGGTGAGGAGAGGATTTATCAGATGGAGCTCAGTATTTGCTGCCCAGGTCTGTGGTGGGACAGAGAGGCAAAGGGACAGGAACATAAAGGGGAAATCAGATTAACAGGTGGGAGATAACTGAGGGGAAAGTCATTAACAGCAGAGAGTAACTGAAGGGAAAGTCAGATTAACAGGAGAGGGAAAACTGAGGGGAAAGTCAGATTAACAGCAGGGACATAACTGCAGGTGGAAGTGCAGGAACAAAGTGGGAACTCCTCGTTGGTAGCACGGGGTATAAATGCCTGATCAGTGCCAGGGAGGGAGGGAACTTTGCATTGGAGCTCCCAACACTGGGAATTGCATCCTTTTCTTGAAGTGAGCTTGACCAATTTAGGGAAAGAGAGATGCAGCATAACCTGAAGGCTCCTCACAAGGGTTTCTTTAGGAGCTGACATAAAATTCATGCTCTGCTGTGGCCCAGCAAAACCCCACAGGGCTGCTGGGAAATGAATTTCTGCCTCTGTGTTGTGGCACCAATGAATCTCTACCTTCTTGGGATGTGGGAGGCTGCAGAGGCAGGGCATATCCATGGATTTAAATGGTTTTATGGACAACAAATTAAAAAAAAATTACAGTAGAAGCAAGAGAGAGAAGAATGTGCCATTTAAATTCCATAACATAACAGTGGTGGGTGCTGGAGAAGTCCAGGAGGAGCAGATTCCAGGAGGGCTGGAGAGCTCACCTGCTATGTCCTCCTGCCATTGCTGGGGCAGGGCTGGGCTGGATGGACCTTTGATCGAGAAGTTCACACCTTTGGGATGTTCCCATGCACCTCCAAATCCCTGCTTGGCTGCTCCCTGCTGCTCCTCTTCACTCCTCTTCAGCCTGTTTGAATCGTGCTGTGATGCTTTGGATCAGACCAAAGAAAGACACATTTAGAGAAAAGATCAGGTTTTCCAGCAAACATAATTATGGTTCACTAAAGCAAGCTCAGATGTGGTCTGCCAGCTTCCCCTGTGCTATAAAAAGAACAGGAAATCCATTACAAAAGTCATTATCTCTGCAGAGCAGCTCAAAGAGGAAATATTGCCCCTGCATCTCAAAGGTCACGCAGCAAACCCGCCCGGCAGGCTCGGTGTGGAGAACGCCCTGCTCCAGGTGTCTGAGCTGCCTCATTCCTGGCCTTCCACAGCCCAAACCTGCCCAAAGATGTGCACACCCCGGGGGCAGCCCCCTCTATGAGGATATTACATCCCGCCTGAATTCCAGTACCTAAAGAGGCTCAAAGAGGGCTGGAGGAGGACTTGGGACAAGGGATGGGGGGACAGGACACAGGGAATGGCTTCCCACTGCCAGAGGGCAGGGATGGATGGGATATTGGGAAGGAATTCCCCGCTGTGAGGGTGGGCAGGCCCTGGCACAGGGTGCCCAGAGCAGCTGTGGCTGCCCCTGGATCCCTGGAAGTGTCCAAGGCCAGGCAGGACAGGGCTGGGAGCAGCCTGGGACAGTGGAAGGTGTCCCTGCCATGGCAGGGGGGTGGAATTGATGACCTTTAAGGTCCCTTCCAATCCAAACCATCCCATGATTCCAGGATCTCAGTCACACCTCTGGGCTCACCCTTGTTGCAGTCAGGTTTCTGCAGCCACTGGGATAAATCAGTGAGGTGTGGAAGGAAGCAGGTGACCACTGGTGAGTGTGATCACATCTTCACATCCCCTGAGACCTCCCAGAGCTCCCTCCTGCAAACACAGCCTCAGGCTGGTGAGGCACAAGGGCTGATGGCCCAGATTCGCTCTGGGATGCTGGAAGGCTGGCTCCATGCCTGAGCATGGATAACACCCAGGCTGCCAGTGCACCCTGAAATGCTGCTGCTGCTTCCTCCCACCTGGGGAGCAGATGACATCCCACCAGGGCGAGCTGCACTTGCCCATCCCTCCCCAAAACCCAGCAGCCTTTCCTGTCCTTAGTGAGAGTAAAACCTTCAGGGGGCTCTCAGTGCCCACAGTGAGTTTGAAACCCTAAAAAAGCCCATCCTATTTCCACACTGGATGTTGGCATATGGAAAGTGGAGAAGGAAGAGTTTTCTCCTGCTGCCCAGGGGAAGGAGCTGCTGCCAGGGAGCAGAGGGTTTGCTCAGGGCTGTCTGCGTGTGTTTGGGAGTGGCAGGAGAGATAAAGCTGGAATATGGTTGGGATAAGGCTGGGAGGCAGGACCATGGCTGTGCTGGGCAGCCTCCTGTGCCATGGGCTTGCCCTTTGTGACATGCACAGTGTGGGTGGCAGGCAGGAGCAGTCACCCACAGGGACTTTTAACACCCTGGGCAGCAGAGGATGCTTTGTCCCCTGCAGGCACCCCTCACTCATGATAGGGCTGTGCTGGGGCTGCCCAGGAGGCAGACGGGCTCTGGGTGCCCTGGCTTGGCAGGAGGACACTCTTGGTGTGACCTTTGGCGTGTCCTGCGGCCAAGGCCACCTCCAGCAGGTCCCTGGACCTGGCGCTGCTCCATACCTGACCTTGTGCCCTACAGGCCTGTCCTGAGCTTTGGAACATCCTCTGCAGGGCCAAGGATGGCACAGGCAGCTGCCACCCCACTGCTTGTGCTTTGGAATGGCTTTCCCAGAGCCAAGGGCTCCCTGAATTCTTCACCTCCCACAATCTTCCCCAGTTTGCCAAGGATGCACAAAGCAGGGAGCAAGGACAGCAAAGATGTTCCCAGTGTCACAGCACAACCTGGGAGCAGAAAGCAGCACACACCTGTACCCCAGAAAGTCACACTGGCTGCTCAGAGACCAGGCAGGAGCTCGGGGGAATTTGGGCTGATTTGGGGACTCTTCACTGGCTTCTTCGTGTCCCATGTTTGGGATGGCAGAGGTGATCTAATGGGTGCCTCTCCAGCAAGAGCTGCTTTTTGGAGGTGCTGCAAGGGTGATGTTATTTTGGCATTCTGCAGAAATTCCTGTGCCTCAGTTTACCTATAAGGGGACGGGGGGGGAATAGTAGGATGTTTCCAGGCTGTTTCTGGGATGTCAGAGCCAAGGTCCTGCAGACTTCCCTGGGATGCTCCCACAGTGGATGCCTCCCAAAAGTGATAAATCTGGGTCTCAAATCCTGGGGCTGTGGGCTGAGTCAGGGGCAGATTTGCACCTTTGGGACAGACTGGATGCAAAGCAGCCACACCTGGGTGAGCACACAGCACCCCGGGCTGGCTCTCACAGAATTCCCCTGGGCTGTGCTGCGGGCCAGGCAGAGGCAGGGCCATGAAACGGTTAAAGCCGTATCGCGTGCTCCCTCCCGATTGTTCTGCAAGGTGTGTTGAGACATTTGTACTTCCTCTTGGCAGCGAGCGGGACGGGAGCACCGGCACGGGAGGAAGGCAGGGATGCTGCTCCCCCCGCCGCCCTGAGGGGCCTGGGGCTGCACCATGGCCGCCCAGGACCTGCTGGGCCGCTGCCCCGCCTTCGCCCTGCTGGGCCTGCTCTGCATCACCCTGGGGCTCCTCATCCTCCTCCTGGGCATCTTGGCTCCCCTCAGCTCCTGGGACTTCTTCGTTTACGGGGGGGCCCTGCTGCTGGCCTTCAGCCTCGTCTTCTGGGTCTTCTGGTACACCTTCAACATCGAGGTGCCCCTGAGGGAGCTCCGGCGCAGCTGACCCAGAGCCGCCGCGGGAGCTTGGTCTGTTCTCCTGGGAAGAGCCAAAGCATCGCTCAGCTGGTGAAGCGCACCCAAAAGAGACTGAAGAGAAGGACCTGCTGGTCCTCACAGCACCAAGCAGCCAGATGGAGCCTCGGGGGAGAGGTACCCACAGCTCAGCACGCACGGGGATGCTTGGCTGGTGTGGGGGCATGCAGAGGTCCTGGCAGGGCAGCCAGAGATTCCTGCTGGTGACAGGAGCTCTCAGGAGTTGTAGCAGATTTTGAAGTGCTCTGGGATGGATTAACGATGGATAAGAAGTCCGTTTTGATGAGATAAGTTAATTCTGGGAGGGAGTTTTGTTCCAGTTTGGCGGTGGCTACTGTCTGGGGTGCAATTCCTCAGTGCTTCCTATCAGATGATGCTGGGAGAGGAGGGTCCTGCAGGGCTGCTGCTCCCTCGTGACAGCTTTGTGCATCAGGGGGACAAGGGGCACGAGCCACTGGCCATACACCCTGGGCAAACTGGGAAAGTCAATAAGGATAATCCAGGCTGTGCCTCAGCACCAGAACCTCTGTCCCAGGTGTGAGGGAGCAAACCCAGCTGCTCCTGTGTGCCCCCATCACACCCTGCGTGCTCCCGGGAGGGTTTTCCCAGCAGGGAATGCTTTTCCAGCAAAGCAGTGGGGAAGAGTGAAAACCCAAGTGAAAGCTGTGTCACCTCTGATGCGCTGCAAGAGCCCAGTGACAAATGCTGAACACACAGAAACTGAGTACAAAGTACCAGGCTCTGAGATTAGGCCTTGTTAATCTCAGTTTGTCTGGAACATGCCTGGCTGGTTTGGCAGCCACCCAAGGGGCAGAAAGATCAGGTCCTGCCTGGTCTCTGCAGCCTGGTCCTGCAGCAAGGGGACCACGGAGCATCAGCACAGCCTGGGCTCCGTTTGGGCCCCATGTATGAACAGCAGCACCAGCTTGGGTGTTAGCCTCTAGGGATTTCCTAGTTCCCTTTTCTTCCTTTTTTCTTTTCGTTTTTTTCCTTCCCTGGGGATTTTTCCAGCTTCCAGCTGCTTTCGTTATCTCTGTTTATTCAGGGAGGTCCCGAGCCTGACAGGTGTCCTCACTCTGGGGCACCACCTCCATCTTGCTTTAGATATATTGTTATATTTTAAAACCTTAAACTCTAGGTTTTCCACCCTGTGCTATCACACACTTCTATTCAAACTACACACCCATAATCCCAATGCTGTCACTCAATTTTGGAGCCTTCTCCATGGCCTCAGGTCAAATGCAGTGTTCTCTTGGGGGTCAGTGCCTGGCAGCACAGAAAGTCTGAAATTCTCAGTATCCAGGGTTCCAACACTTAGGGGAGCTGGACAGGTCTGAGTGTTGGAGAGCACTGCTGCAGGGATGGTGTCCTCCTTCCTGCCAGCACCTTGGGCATTTTCCTCCTGTGAAATAAGTGAAAGATGTGAACTATGTAAATAAATAAGTGAAATAAATAAGTGAAATAAATAAGTGAAATAAATAAGTGAAATAAGGAGCAGCCCCACAGTGCTTGGAGCTGCTCATGGCAAAGGGAGGTGTTGGAATCTGAAAGGCAAAGAACTCTCAGAACTTTGGGCCTGCAAGCCAAAGCTTAGAATTAAACACAAGATTTGATCTGAAACCTTGGAAAATACTTCCAAACTTAAATACTAGAAATTAAAATATAAATGTATAGTTTAAAGCAGAGACACATTAAACTAAGTAAAAGAAAGTTGAGAGTTTTAAAGTTTAAGATATAGAAAAAATAAAAAGTAGTTACTGAAATAAACAAAGAAATTAAAATACAATACTGTAAATTTGTATATCATAACAAGCTAAAAAAACTTACACTGTAGCATAAATCCATTTAAAAAATATTTTAAAATTAAGTCAAAAACATACATATCCTTGTTAGCAATATTTTATTAGTCAATAACTCCTTAAAAGATTTTATAACTAAAAGTCTTATGACCTTCTAAACCATACTGTAACAATGTAAGCCAAACTCACCCTTCCTAACTGTATAAAAAACAAAATCAACATCATCAAAAACAACTCAAAAATTCCATCTCAAATTCCTTCCAAAATTCCCCACAAATAAATGATATAAATAATAGATTATTTTTTATTTTACTTATTTTTTATTATTTACTTATTTTATGATTTACTTATTTAATTATTTTTATTATTTACTTCTTTTCTTGATTTTTTTATTATTTACTTATTTTTTATTATTTCTTTTTTATTATTTACTTTTTTTTCCCCTTGATTTCCTCTCTTGTTGGCAGTGACCACCAGAGGCAGAGCCGAGGTTTTCCTGGCTGCCCTGTGAGTGGGGGCTGCCGTGTGGGTCACAGTGTTTTACTGGAGTAATGCACACTGGATGCCATTTTCTTCATGGTGGTAAAAGCTTTTTCTTTAATTGTGTAACTCAGTTTTTATACAGTTTTTTACAGCCCTCGTATGGGACTCCAATTGGTTTCTTGCCAATTACTTATGGGTTAGTAAGTANTTCTAAACCATACTGTAACAATGTAAGCCAAACTCACCCTTCCTAACTGTATAAAAAACAAAATCAACATCATCAAAAACAACTCAAAAATTCCATCTCAAATTCCTTCCAAAATTCCCCACAAATAAATGATATAAATAATAGATTATTTTTTATTTTACTTATTTTTTATTATTTACTTATTTTATGATTTACTTATTTAATTATTTTTATTATTTACTTCTTTTCTTGATTTTTTTATTATTTACTTATTTTTTATTATTTCTTTTTTATTATTTACTTTTTTTTCCCCTTGATTTCCTCTCTTGTTGGCAGTGACCACCAGAGGCAGAGCCGAGGTTTTCCTGGCTGCCCTGTGAGTGGGGGCTGCCGTGTGGGTCACAGTGTTTTACTGGAGTAATGCACACTGGATGCCATTTTCTTCATGGTGGTAAAAGCTTTTTCTTTAATTGTGTAACTCAGTTTTTATACAGTTTTTTACAGCCCTCGTATGGGACTCCAACTGGTTTCTTGCCAATTACTTATGGGTTAGTAAGTATTGTTGTGCTGTATGGATTGGTCACTCCAGCCCTCGGTGTGCACATGCAGGGAAGGTTGTTTTGTAAAGGATAGTTTTCATTTTTCTATCTAACCGTGTAAAACAATTTATACAGGTGCTGGTTGGTTCTGACCCAGGAATAGATTGTTTATATTAACAGACTGCTCACACCAGGATTGATTTCACATGGGAACACCAAAATGCTAGCTTGGCTTAGAAGAAATGACAAGCTAGCCAGAGCAGGCCTGATTTTTGAGGCCTTTCTTTATAATTTTTCTACCTTACTGCAACAGTGTTTCCCAGCCCAGGATGCCCTGGCCAGGAGTTCAGCTTTGCCCTCATCAGGTCCCAGGGTGTTTTTCCACCCCTGTGCCCTTGGCACTTGGTCCTTCAGAAATTTCCTTGATGTGCCTCAGGATAAGAACCTGGGACAAGCATCAGTCGGGTCCTGCAGCTGCAGAGAAGGAAGGGCGGCAGCAACCCACACCCTCCTTTATTTGCTCGGGGATTTTGAATTGCCAGTGCTGAGCCCATAAATCCAGCCTGTAAAACTCGGCTTTGTCACCATTCAAGGTCTGTCCCTTGCTAGGTGCGTGCCTGAGTGTGGCGCTCAGGGACAACATCCAGGGAGCCCTGGGGCGAGGTCCCTGTCCCCGCCGGTCCCTCCTGCCTCCCGGGCTGCTGGGGCAGACACTCCCGAGCGGAGCTTTTTGGGGCCGGCACCTGGGTCTGGACGGTCCTGTGCACTTCAGCAGCACGGCCAGGGGATGCTTTGGGGATGGTGGGGGGTGCAGGGTGATTCCCGCACGGAAAAGCGCTGCCAGCCCTGTGCCTGGGGCTGCCGGGATGGGTGCAGCAGTGTGGACCCAGTCCTGTGGAGCAGCAGAGGCTCCCAGTGCACCAGCACACCCTGGGAAGGCAGAGCCCGGCGTCCTGCACTCCCCTGCTTGCAGGTTTTCCCCTCTCTGACCCTCTGTGGTCTGTGACAGTCACCCAGCTCACCAGGGCCGTTCCCCAGCAGGATGAGCGTGAGCATACATGCACAGATCAAGCCCAAACACGTCTCTGTGTTTGTGTGCAAGGTGCCTTCAGCATCCTCCACCTCTTTCAGGCTGACAAAGGGACAGGCAGGACGTGGTGGCTTCAACATCCCTCATGCACAGGCAGGAGCCAGCCAGGCCCAGAAAGAGAGGGAAAACCTCCCACTTGTGTGTGCTCATGGCAGGAACTGTGAGATTTCTCCTGTCCCACTGTCCCACCCATGACCCCAGCAACCCCAGAGCACCAGCTCTGATGGTCTCTGACATCCTTTCAATCCCAGGGACACAACTCCTTCCCTCTTGTGCTGTCCTCAGACCCCTCAGGCTGGAGCAGAGCCCACTCCTGACAGCCCCAGTGGCAGGACAGGAGTGGATGAAGCCTTGTGGGTCCTTGTCCTTGGGTGCTGTGCAGCACTGGGAGCACTGGCCCAGCCCCAGTGAGATATTGACTCAAGGGTTTATCTTTCTCTCTGGGTTTTTGTGGTTTAGTGCTTGGTGTGTTTGCTCCAGGCCAGGGGTTGTTCCAGATCCTTGGGCTTGGCACAGACCCGTGGCCATGGCACAGAGCCCACGTGGGCAATGGGAAGCAGCAGCTCCCTCTGCTCCCTGGCCAGCCTGTGCTCCCTCAGTCACCCCAGTGACACCAGTGGCCCAAAGCCCAGCATCCTCCAGTGCTTCCTGAGCTGATACTGCAGCCCCAAAAGCTCTGGGGTGATTCCAGGAGTCCTCTCTTGTGACTTGGACCTGCTCTCAGCAGTCTGGGCTCCTTCCCACTCTTCTTCTGCCATGGATCCCTCACTGGGCACCGGGACAGGGACCAGGGGCAGCATCAGCCTCAGCCGTGCCAGCTGTTGGCTCATGAGTCTGGATCTTCCAGGGAGGGAAAATCCTCCTGTTGTGCCCAAATGTCACCAGGCTCACTCCTGTCTTGAGCTGGGCTGATCCTGAATATCCCTGGGCATCCCTTTGGCGGCCAGGAGTCTGCTGGGGCTTCTGTCTGGGATCTGTCTGGTGGGAAATGGACCCTGAGTCCCAGTGTTTGTTTCCACATGTCTCTATTGAAGAGAACTTCAATTTCTTAGCTATTGTCAGGGATTTTTAAAGCATTCACATCTCCTTTCACTCTCTGTTTATAGGGAGAGAGGAAAGAACAGGAGTGGATGTCAGGAGTGAGCAGAGGAAGAGGAGCAGCTCCCCACAAGGACTCTGCTGTGCTGCACTTGCACAGCCAGCACCGAGAGCACAGGAGACGTGTCACTCTGCTGTGCTGGGGACACTGGCACAGCCACTCAGGACAGCCCCAGAAGGATGGACACCCCTTTTGCACCCTCTCCAATCAGTTTGCACTCACCCCCTGCCCGCTGCTGCCTCGGTACGAGCAGCCTGGTGGCACCAGAGCCTCTTCCCTCTGTCCTGAGCAGGGACACAGAGCCACAGGGACAGCTGACAGCTCTGCCACCCTTCCTGGAGGGGTGAGAGGGTCCAGCAGGGCTCCCACTGCACACACAGCCCCAGGTGCAGCAGTGCCTGGGCTGGGACCTGCTCTGTGCAGTGATGGGAGAGCCAGACAACAAAATCAGCCAGGACACAGGATTCCCTGAGTGAAATCCAGCTGCTGCAGTTGTCAGCTCTGGTCACACAAGGTCCACGCACTCTCTGAGGGCATTTCAGGAAATACTCAGAAAAACTCAGTCCAAAGAGCTGCTGGAGCTGAGCAGAGCTGCCAAGGCCAGGAGAGGATTCAGTGCTTCAGCTGCCAAACCAGGGGGGGCTCAACGTGGGGACAGACCCCTGGTTCACTCCAAATCCAGAGAGGAGAGGAGACTCGAGGAGAGGAGACTCGAGGAGAGGAGACTCGAGGAGACTCGAGGAGA
>VWZP01010431.1:117454-141323 GCA_013396995.1 Dicaeum eximium | reverse complement strand
GCCGCCCTGGCCGGGCTGCCCCGCCGGGAGCGCGCCGGGAGCGGGGCCGGCCCGGCCGCACCGGGGCTGGGATCTGCCCCGGGCCCTGCCCGCCGCGGCCCCCGGCGGGGGCGTTTTCCCCTCACTGGCAGGGAGCTGGACGCGTGGTTTGCCTGTGTTGTCGTAAAATCCCCGATGGATCCTGTGCCCGGGGCACGGCGTCTCTTTTAGGAAGCAATTCCTGCCGGAATCGGGGGTTGGGTGCCGGAGCGGGCAGGGAGCGGTGCTGCAGTCACCGTCCCCGAGGGAAAGGCCGGCGGGGCTCAGTGCCCCGCTGCGGGACAAGGGCTGTTTGCTCACAGCTTGGACCCGTGGTCCTTCTGCCGTCTCCCTTGGGTGTTAGTGATTCCGCCAGGGCTTTTCTCCGAGCCCGGTGTGCTGTGGCCGGGCGTGCCCAGCCCCGAGCAGGCCGTGCCCGGTGAGGAGCGTGACCCGAGCTGGTCAGCCGTGCTGAGGGGATGCACGGGGTCAGAGCCAGTCCGGGGGCTCCCAGCGACACATCCGGCTCCTTCCCGGGAGCAGCGGCGCTCTGCTCTCCCACCCACAGCCCAGGCTGCGCCTCCAGTGACTCAGGGCTTCTGCCCTCCTCTGCCTTGACTTGCTCACAAGGGCGCTTGTGGATGCCTCTGGCATTTGTTGCCTGAGAGGTGGTTAAATACAAGAAGCTGCTGCAGAAGAGTTCCTTGGATACTTGAGAACATTTTTTTCTTACTTTAAATTTTTTTCCCAGAAACAATTCCTGGGCACTACAGAGTGCTGGTGGCCTTTCCAAGGTCAGTGTTTTGTTAGAGATCTCAGTGACTGTATGTGGAAGAAGCTGTCCCAAGGCAGAAAAGAGACTGGGAGGATTTTAGATATTTTGGAAGGTGGTGGAGTCCCCATCCCTGGAGGTGTTCAGGGAACTCCTGGATGTGGCACTCAGTGCTCTGGTCTGGTTGACAAGGTGGTGATTAGTCAGAGGTTGGCTTGATGATCTCAGAGGTCTTTTCCAACCTGAATGATTCTGTGCTTCTGTATTTATTTATTTAAATGTCAGTTTGATGTGTTTGCAGTGTGACTGCACAGACAGGCTGGTTGATGGTGCCAGTTAAATGTGGCTGCACAGGATGTGGCAAGGGTGGGTGAAGAGTGTGGATGTGGGATTAATAGTGTTAGGTCTGCCCTGGAAGAGATCCCCTGTCCTGTTTCCTGGCTGGGCTGTGTATTTCTGTATTGTTGTATATGTGGAGGCAGGGCTTGGGTGAGAAGATTTAATCCCACCTGTCACAGGGAGTCCCAGAAGTGAGGGAGGTGTTCAGAGGCAGTGTTTGAGTCACCTTCCTTCCTCTTCAGGGCAGAACCCTTTTTTTTTTCCCCCTGACTCTTTAGAGTTTGCAGATATGTAAGATAATTCCTCATTTGGTGGAGGAGACAGAGAAGAGAACGGAAAATAAGAAAGTGGAGAGAAAGCACGAGACTGATGATGTCTGTGACCTTGGTGTCACAAGGAATCTTGTCTCTGGAGACGCTGCTGGCAGCAGACTGCCAAGAAGTACAGCAACAAAGCACAGTTTGTGCCCTCAGTCCATTACAGTTGGTTTTTTGAGGTGCCAGGAAAGTCAGACTGCAGAAAGGAAATTATATTTTTGCAGCCCTTGATGTTTGTGACACCGCAAACATAATCAAGATAAACTGGGGAGTGTGTGCAGCAAACTGCCTGCCCTGCTGTGCTGCCCTGACCCCCAGGCAAAGCCAGCCAGAGCCATCAGAACAGATTTTTCATGATGTGCTTGTGTCCCTCGAGGGCTCTTTTGTCCCCACAGCTCAGTGGAAGGTTGTGCTGGTTCCTTCTGATCAACATAGAGTTTGGGGGGTTACTTTTAATATTCTATGGTGAAGTGCTCACTGCAGAGCCCCTCTCTGCTGGGGGCTGGTCTATGATGCCATTTTGGGGCGTATTTTTCAAATCAATTTTACCCCCCTGGCACTGACTTCAGAGATGGAAAAGCAGCAGAATTCAGTCCTTTTGGCAGAAATCCATGCTGAGTGCTTTTCCCTTGGAATTCCTTGCTCATTGTGTGGTGTCCAGAAGCATCTCACCCTCTGGCCACTGCCTTCCCAGGAGGTGTTGTCATCGGGATGGTTTGGATTGCTGGGGTGACAGGGAGGCCCAGGGGATCCCTGTCCCTGTGTGTGCCACAGCCTGCCAGGTGAATCATTGCTGCTGGCTGGGGTGCCCTGGCACTCCTCAAGGTTCAAAGAGAAAGCAGAGCTGGAGAAGGGGGAGCTGGCTGGGTGATGTCAGGGGGCTCAGGTCCATGGCAGCCTGTGGTGAGGATCAGAGCCCCTGCTGCTTGCCACACCTCACCAGCCTGCCTAGGAGGGAGCAGGGACAAGCAAATCCTTTGTACAGGCTGAATTTCCTTCTCAGTTTGCTGTGTACTCCTGTCTGTGTGGATTGATCCCTTTGGAGTTCCTGGGTACGGAGCTGGCAGCACACTGTCCCTGTGCTCAGGCCAAGGACATGTTCTGTGACATGCACATCTCCAGGAGCCTTTCTTTCATCTCTGCAGGTACTGAACCTGCAGCAGGAGCACCAACCTCTTCTTTTTTAGTCACTTCAGTGAGGTTACTTAGGAAGGAACAGAGTTCAAATGTCTGAAACTTGCCATGTTTCTGAAATCAGTAAATGTTTTTTATTACAAAATTCTGATACTTTTGGTAGTTGTAACTTGATTTCTGAGAAGAGGCTTTTTGCATCAGTGCATTTCTTCTGGTTTCAAGGCTTCTAACCCAGTGCTGCCTTACTCTTCAAGGGTTTTCCTGTGACTGGATATCAAATATTCACCAGACAGATGAGTGTTGGCCATGTGGTGCAGAGCAGACATGTTATATTTGATTAATGAGGCTGTTGAGATAAAAAGGCTTTGCTGCGTGGTGCTTGGTTTATCTTAAAGGCTTTTCTGAATTTGGCACCAAGTTCCTGCAGGTAGGAATTGGTTATCTCCTGTCTCCTGTGCTGCCCAAATTGGAAATGCAGGATTTATTATTGCAGCGGAGCAAGGAGCGTCGTGCTGATGCTGTGTGCTTGGTGACTTTCTTCTCTTCCTAAAAGCTCCCGTGCTGCTGTTGTGAGAGAGAAGGAGGCATTTGTTGTGGTTCAGTCGAGAATATTCAGTTCAAAAATAGAACTGCAGGAGAAGGTTCACTTCCCAGAGGTTCAGTTTCATCCCAGCAATGGATGCAGGCACACATCCAGGCATGGATGAAAATCTGCCAGCTCCTATTCCAGCACCAGCAAAACAAGCCTAAATTGATTGGTGAAATCTAATCTGTGGCTTCTGCTTGTTTGTTTTCCATCTTCTCATAAGACAATGCACATTTGCTCTGAGTTTTGGCTGAAGTGCTCAGCTTACCTTGATTTGAGTCTTGGTTGGGTTTGTGGGGAAAACATCAAGAGCTTCAGGAACTGGAGGTTTCCTGTTGGTCCTCGTAGTTTGAGAAGGTGAAGAATTATGGAAATAAGATTTCTTCTGCTTTTCTGCCTATGAATCAGCAAAAAGGGGGAAGAGAAGAAGAGCTGCTTGTGGACAATCCTTCCTGCTGTGCGTGGCAGCTCTGGATGGTGCCAGCACTTGGTGATGGCGTCATTGCCTCCAGGAGGGGGGACTGGCAGCCAACAGGCACTTGGGCATTTTGTGATAGCCAGACTGGGGTGTTATCTCGAGAACTGAAGGCCACATGTAAGCTTGGCAGAACTTCTTGATCAAGTCCTATTTGAGCTGGTTGCTTGTTTAATTCCAAAGGTCAGTGGACATTTGTGGTGTCTTGAAGGAAGGGGGATAAGCCAAGCATAGCTGGGGGAGTTCAACCCTGTGGTTGGTCCTGTCTGAGTGGCCTTGCTTTGCTTCTGCTTAATTTTTCGTGTTTGGTGTCTGAAAATACTGAGCAAATGGGGTTGTGAGGAAGAACGCAGAAAAATGTGCAAAAAAACAACCTGTTCATGAAGATCAAATAATGTTCATTCTCTTTAAATGGCAGTATTTATGAGCTGGTTTTAAATGAGAGAGTGTGAGGCAATTAAAATCCGGAGGAATTATTTCTGCAGCCACTTGAGATGCTGCAGGTACATCCAGGGTGAATTGCAGTGCTCAAAGTCATCCCTGCCGTGACGTGTGAGGGACTGAGTGACTTGGAGAGCAGGGAGGAGTGGATTCCCCACTGTGGGAAGGGGTGGGTCCCAGCTGAGGCGTCCTGTTGGATTTCAGGCTGAGTGTTTTGGTCTTACATTTCATCCCAAGATTCACTGCAGTCTCCCGTCACATGGAGAGCCTGTGGAGCTTTTTTAAGGTACTGTGTTACAGTTCAAGCTGTGTTTGTGTTTTCATGGCTTAGCTGGAAGGTGGCTCCAGAGAGGTTTGGGGTTGGCCCTGAACGCAAGATTCCTTAAATTACTTGAAAAATCCTGTCTGCGTGTTGGTTTGGTTACTTCTGGTGCATTCTTGAGCCTTTGGCTCTCGTGATATCCGGAGGATGCCGCTCCTCTTGTTTTAAGGATGCTTTTGAGGTGGGAAACAGATTTGTCCTGTACAAACCCCTCTGGATTTAGACAAGTTCTTAACCTCCACACTGTGTTTTTTTAGAGTCATTGCAGCGTGGAGAAGTTCTTTCCTTTTCACAGTGGAGAGTTGCCGGGTCCTGCTGACTTTGTCAGGGGGGCATGAAAGGAGCCCCGGTGTTTTGAACGTAGTTCTTGTCTGGGAGCAGCTTTGGAGCTGGAGCTGTGCCCACAGAGCTGTGTTTTCCCAGGGCACTGTGTGAATGCTAAGCTGTGTTGGAATGAATTTGAGTGGGCAGCAGCATAAGCCTGCTCTCATTTTCCCTGGAAGACGCTGCTGCATTGTCTTGTCTGCTCCCTGAAAGCCTCAGTGTTGTTTGTCAAAGGCTGGGTTCTGCAAGTGCCACGTATGCAAAGAAGCCCTGAATAGGAAGGACTGGCCGTGCTGGTTCTCAGCTCCTGACAGAATTCCCAGGGCCAGGACAACAGGCTGAGGCAAAGCAGTTTTTGTTAAACTCTTGGTGTTCCGTGGGCATCTGCTCTCCCACACATGGGATGTGTGGAATTGTCTGGCTGTGCTCTGATAACTCCTGGGATTTGCTCTCTGCTTGCACAATCCATGTTTTTGTGCCATCATTCCGGGGAAATGGGCAAAGGTTGGCGGAATGAAGGATTTTTCCCGTGGCCAGGTGTGTGCTGGGAGCAGGTTTGGAAGTGTCAGCATCTCCCAGCTCCCAGGCTGATATTTTGTCTGTGAAGCACTCTATTTGCAGGGTGGCTGTGTGCTCTTATCCCTTTGTCCTGCATGGGAATACAAGTGAAAAAAGCAGGATATGGATGCTGGAGCTCAGCAGTGCATCTACAGCAGGGCTTTGTGCAGAGCAGTCAGCAGATCCCAAATCCCTGCTGATAGCATTAGGGATGGTGGGAGACGTGGAGCAGGGACAATCATGATCTACCCCCCACTTCACCAAGGCAGGATGAGAGAGCTGGAGAAGATCTGGGTGGGTTGGGAAGGAAGAATTCCTGCCCAGGGCCTGAGGCAGTGCTGGGCTGAATCTCCTCCCTCCAGTGTGTGAAAGGAAAAGGTGTTTGGACAAGGAGCAGGGGGCCAAACACACCTCGTGTCCTTGGGAGCCCCAGGCAGCCCTTCCTGCTCTTGCACAGGCTGCTGTGCTTGCAGGGATCCCTGGGATGTTGATTTCCAAGGGTGTGCCCCGTGTGAGCAGACAGGAAGGAGTCTTGTGCCTTATCTCAGCTGTGTCTAGGAAATGATGTAAGATGCTTCCTTGTACAAGCTTTCTTCTAGCCACATCCTGAATTTTACTGACATCTAGCTTGGCTGCTCACCTTTTGAGCTCAGCTCCTCTGGAGCTGTGGGAGCTGAGCCTGTGTTGTGCTTTATCTGATTTACTGTGAGATGAATGTGCTCCCTGCTGGTCTGAGCCTCTCCAGTGTGCCAGTCAGGGAAAGGTTGGAGGGATTTATGGAAGGGTTGAATCAGTGCCATGGACAGCACCCAGCAGTGCCTTGTCCTGGCAGTGGGAATCACTGTCCAGGAGCTGCTGGACACACCTGAGCTTTGTCAGGTGTGTGCTCCCACCGTGGAACTGCAGCAGTTGGGGCAGGAATACAGAGCTCCACATCCACAGGTTCTGAACAGGGCTTGGGATTTGTCCCTGTGGAGTGACTGAGCTGCCTTGGTAACGGCTGATGCAAGTACTCCCAGAGAAAATGCTGTCTGAAATTTGTGGTGGGAATGGCTCCACACGTACTTTTCATTTTCTCAGTGCAGGAAAGGAATCGCTGTCTGTTCTCCTGGGCAGTGTGAAGACCTGAGCCATGACATGTTTGCTTCTGCAGTAAAGCTGTGGAGTTAAATAAACACATGTGAGATTTGAGGTGGTTTTGAGGTGCTTAGCACCCTCTGGATAAATTTGCTCTTGGCTTATGGCAGCTGCAGGCTCAGCTGGAGAAGCAATGTGCCAGTTCTGCCTCACTGTGTTTGGCCTTGCTGCCCTCTGATGAAAGCATGGGATTGTGCTGGCCCACTTTTAGGTGTCAAAAATGTGGGTCACTGAGATACAGAACACATTAGTGACAATTTTAGCCTGAAGGGACAGAGTTGGCTGAGAAGTGATGGCTGTTAGAGTGTGAAAGGCAGGACTTTTAGGTCAGCTCTTCTGATCAGTGGGCTTGGTGCAGGCCTTGTTCACAGCCTCTGCCTGGAGCCTAGGGGAGCCTGGGTTCACCTCGTTCTTTTTCTGGGTGGTGAGCACAGAATTTGAGGCTTGGCTTTTTAAGGAGGAAAAAGAAATGCCTTAAAGAGCTGTGGGATTGCCTGGGGAGGGCTCAGCAGTGGTACATCTGGCTGGGGTCTGAACATTCTCCTGGTCCTGCTCTGCATTTTTCTCCTTCATCACCTCTAAGACCTGCTGGGTGCTGAGGCTCTAATGTCTTGTGTCCCCTAGACCATATAAAACCATACAAAAGGTATGTTGGGTTGTGTTTCTTGTGCTGGCTGATGGCATGGGGAGGTCCAAAAAAGGAGGATCCTCATGGAGATGGGATCTCCAGTGCCTTGCTGTGGGAAACTTCTCTAAGCACCTCCAGGCTGGGAACACTCCTCTGTGACATGACATGTCATTTATGGGAGAGGCTGATCTTCCTTGTGTCTGTTTGAGGCAGCAGAACTACGTGGGTAATTCCTGTTACCTGCTTGTGACACAAGTAGGAATTAGCCAGGACTTGCTGCAGGAAGAATAAACTGAGTTTTGATCTCCACACAGAGCTGCTTGTGGTTACCTCACTTGGAGTGTTCACCTCCTTCACTGCACACCTTTGCAGCTCTAAAAGCAGACACTGTGTGCTGGCAGGAGGCAAAATCTCTTTAAAACATTTAATGAAGTCAAGTGGAAACTGATAGCTGTAAATTTGAGTGTATTATCAGCTGTGGGCCTGAGTGGGCTCCTGGCACTGCTGGAGTTTTGGTGGCAGGTACAAAATACCACCAAAATTTCTGCTCTCATTTCAGGCTGCTCCACAAACACTTGCAGAGGCTGGGTAAAATCCTGGGGCTCCTTGGGGCAGGGCTGTGTGCTGGATGAGCTCTGGGAGGGGTTCTGGACATCCTGGGTGTGGGTGCCAAGCCCTGGTGCCGTGGCTGGGAAGCCCAGGATTGAGCAGAGGTTTTTGGGGGGGGTCTGCCTGGGTTTATCCTGAGTTTATTGCTGTGTTCTTGTCCTGCAGGTCGTGTTGATCATGGACAGTGAAGAAATCCCTACTTTTTCGAGTCCAAAGGAGGAAACTGCATATTGGAAAGAGCTTTCCTTGAAGTACAAACAAAGGTATTGTGGATTTGCAAGCTGAATTTGGTTCTTAACGATCAGAATTTGGATCATAATGATGCCTGTTTAATCTATTCCTCTGGAAGGCCACACCAAGATGCTTATTAGATACTTTAGGGAAAACCTGTGAGAAGAGAATTCTCTGGAAAGGTTTTCCAGCTTTAAAATTTCCATCTCTGTGGGAGCTGAGTGTTTCTTGCCCAGTGTCACCATGCCAAGAACTGCAGGCTATGTTTTGAGCATGTTTGAGCAAGAGCAGAGCCTTTTTATGATCATGTGCACCTTTGTGTAATTAAAGTGCTGCCTTAAGTGGTATTTTGATGTTTTATCATAAGAAGGCACCTTTGGGCTTGCCTTGTATCATTCATGTTCCCTCAAGCTTCTTGTAGTGGAATTACTGCTATGAAAAGTGTCTGATTTGGTGTCTGCTGCATTTTCTTCAAGTGTTTCATAGCTCCTGGTCCTGCCTGTACCAGTGATTTGCATCTCTTAGGGGACACAGGGCTTTTTGTTACCAAAAGTGCCAAAAGAAGCTGCTCTCTGGAGTAATGCTGTGTATCTGGAGGGATTGGGGGGTGGGCTGAGGTTGTTTTGGAGTTAAATCCCTCTCAAGCCCAAAGAGCCCAAGGTCCAAGTAGCTTTTTGTTGTTTGGTTTTGGTGTTTTTGGGAGGGACATGTTGGGAATGTGGAGGGGCCTGTCTGTGTGGAGAACCCTAAGCTGTTCTTGTGTGTCAGAAATTCCATCAGAGCCACCACGGGATGTGTTGTTGCCTAAAGCCTTGGTGGTTTTCTCTGCTGCTTGCTCAGGGCTGAGCTATTACGTGTGGTAAAGATGCAAATTTAATAAGCAAAGTATGTGGAGTGGCTACTTCTGGTATTTAATAACT
Organism: Dicaeum eximium; assembly: GCA_013396995.1. Lineage (NCBI taxonomy): Eukaryota > Metazoa > Chordata > Aves > Passeriformes > Dicaeidae > Dicaeum > Dicaeum eximium. Next base: position 132,512 of record VWZP01010431.1, on the reverse strand, counting down.
TGCAGTGGTATGAGGTAAGCATGTCCTGCCTTCCTGACTCTGCACGATTTTTACAAACTTGAATTTTCCAGCTAGTGCAGAGATGCAGAAACTGTTGTTCTCTCTTCAGTTTCTGACCAAAATCTGGTTAAATGTTTGCTTAATTCATTGTCTGTTCCATAAAGTCTGCCAGCAGTGAAAGCTAATGGAGCACAAAGTGCTTCTCAGGCTCCCATGAATCCTGTAAATAGCTTTGATTCCACACAGGCATTCAGGGTGGCTGTTGGGTTTGAGGTAAGAGAATTAATTTCCTTCAGTAGCTTAGCTTAATGTAATTTCTCTGTTTTCCCATTTTTCTTTTTCCCTTTAGAGGTCTATGGATGACACTTAAGTGCTTTAAAACTCACACTTTTCAGCTTTTTATTTTAGAAGAGCTGCAGGTTTTGTTTTAACTTGGGAGAAGTTTTTCCACTGATGAAATCCTCTCCTTGCAGCTTCCAGGAGGCCCGTGAAGAGCTGGCTGAATTCCAGGAGGGAAGCAGGGAATTAGAAGCTGAGTTGGAGGCACAGCTAGTGCAAGCTGAGCAGAGGAACAGAGATTTGCAAGCAGATAACCAAAGACTGAAATATGAAGTGGAAACATTAAAGGTAGGTTTTCTCTGTGGTAGTGTTGCTTTTCCTTTTTCTTTTTGGATCATCTGGGCTGCTCTTGGGCACTGAATATCCAAATAAAAGAGGAGTTGTCTGGTTAAGATCCACACTGAAGCATGGCATGTACCCCAAATAAGGCTAGGGACATTTCTGGCAGAATTTTTCTTGATCACGTCATGAAACTTGGTCCTGGAGTTTGTGCTGGTCTGAATTCCCCAGGCTGTGCCAAGGAGGAGCTTTATTTGTTCCACAGGGAACATCAGCATAGCAACAGGCACAACACAAGGGATTTTGTCAGGCCTTGTCACCTTTCTTTGCAAACCAGTCTTTTTGCCCTCAGGGTCTCCTTGGTTTTATGAGACCCTAAAGAAAGCAGAAAATGGGTGATTTGTGTGCATCTTTCAGGGACTCTCCACATCAATCCATTCACAGCTGTATCTGTGGAGCCAGGAATTGCTTAAGGATCTGCATGTGCAGAAGGTAGCTCTGAATCGATGCCTCTGTGTTAGCAAGTTCTTGCCTCTCTTGAAATCTTGAAAAAGCATCATTTTGGACAGTCTTGGCTTATTTAGGGAAGACAGAAGTTAGAAATTCACTCAGTGGAAGGAGGGTTTATGGGATTGCTTTGTGTCCCAGTCCCAGCTGTACTTGCAGGGTCAGGATGTGTTTTATGAGGTCAGTAGTTTCTCCATAGGCCCCCATCAGTATCTTCAGAGGGTGTTTGGCAGTGACTTCTTCAGTCTGTTGAGGATGAGTCTGTGGGCCTGGAGGTTTTGTGACAGATTTCAGTGGCCCATTTTTGCTACCAGCCACATCAGAGAATTTCTGCTGTCGGGCTGGGTGCTGTCAGGGCAGAGGCACAGAAGGGGAGGCTGTGCACTTGGATTTCTCTCTGCCTTCCTGGAGCAGGTGTCAGTGCAGGCTGTGGGGAGCAGATGCAGGGCTGCATCCCTGGGAGGCAGCTGTGCCACGGGGAGATGGCTGGGGTTTTGTACAGTGGCCAGTTCTGACACTCACAGCGTGTTCCTCTTCCCTCTCCAGCTTCTGCTCTGAATTACCAGTAGTCCCAAACCAGCTTTCTGCACACAGAGTGATACTTTTTGTCCCCTTTTTGTGCTGATGACTTGGCCAGTGGCAGCAGCTGATGTTTATCTCCCTGTTCTTTGTTTCAGGAGAAACTGGAGCACCAGTATGCCCAGAGTTACAAGCAGGTGTCGTTGTTGGAGGATGACCTGAGCCAGACAAGGGCCATCAAAGACCAGCTGCACAAATATGTGAGGGAACTGGAGCAGGCCAACGATGACCTAGAACGTGCCAAGAGGTGAAGGCTGCAAACCTCCTCTTCCCTTCAAGTTTGCACCACAAAGATCTTTTCTTTGCTACTCAGTTCGAGCAGTTAATTGTTCTTTAAAGGGAGAATAACAATCAGGAAAACCCCAAGCACCCCCAAGACTTTGGATTGTTTGACCAGTGCAGTTGCCCCTCATCATCAGCTGGTTCCTGTTACAGCAGGAAGGGCAGTGGGGCAGTGTGGTTGGTGCTCCTGTGAGGAACAAGCCCAGAGCCAGCCAGGCCACTGCCCTGCCCTTGGTGCCCCAGCTAAGTGACTGATGCTTGTGCTCCTGCTGCCTCAGAGCCTTTGAAATCAGAAGCTCCAACTTTCCATAGTCCATGTTAAATCAAAAGGAGTCTCCTGGTCCCTTGCAGAGCAGCTGGAGGGAACAGTCCTGCCCTTTGCAAGTGCCTGGGATGAGCAGGCTGCTGCTGGGAACGCCCAGTTTGGGAGGAGGTCATGCTTCCCTTTGCTGAGTGGGAATTCTGCCATTGATTCAGGGAGAGCAGGAATGAGCCTCTCGCCATCTGGGAAAAAGATCTGAGGACTGAGGCCCTGTTTCCACAAGGCTCTTAAGCTCATTACTAACTTTTGACGCTGATTTTGGGAGGAATTGGATCTTGGGTAATGTCCCAGTGCTCTGCTGCCCACCTTGGCTGGGCTGTGCCTGTGCAGAGCCCTGGGAGCTCGGCCCACTGATAATTGCACAGCTTTGGAGCATGGCTTGGGGAAAAAGGAACTCTGGGCTGGCTCTTTCCCACCTCTCTGGTACATCTCTTGAGAGCCAGATGCTGTCATGTTCTCATCTTTTTCTGCTGTTTCTTTGGAGTTGATTACTCCTTTCTAATGAGCATTTCCATGGCTTTCAAATGCTTACCTTGAACCCTGCTAACGTTTTCCTTCTGTTATGCTTTTGAATAAGCTTTTATGCTGGCTGAGCTGAAGAACCTAATATTCTGGATTTTGTTTCTAGGGCAACAATAGTTTCATTGGAAGACTTTGAACAAAGGCTGAACCAAGCTATTGAGAGAAATGCATTTTTAGAAAGTGAACTAGATGACAAGGAGTCATTGCTGGTCTCTGTACAGAGATTAAAGGATGAAGCAAGAGGTATGGCTGATCTGGTTGGTTCTGGCTCCTGGTGCAGGATTGGTTTGCTAAAAGAGATGTGCAGCAAGCAAAGCTCATGTTTCTAGAAAGCCTCACGTGATGAGACTTGAACTGGATGCTTTAGGTTTTACTAACAGTGTGTTCTTTGTAGGTCCAGTGTAGCCAGAAAGAAAAATTTCCTCATTTAGGGCAGAACTAATAATGGGTGAATTCAGGATTTTTTAAAACAAAAATACTCTGCTCCACAGATAAAAGAGAATTTAGGAAGTTGCTTCAAAAGTTCCTCTTGCTGTGGGTTTATAGGAAGGGAAAGCACAGGAAATGACAGGGAAATACAGGATAAATGATCAAGTAGCTCTTAAAAAAATCTCTCCTGTGTTCCTTCTAAGCCCCTTGCAAATTGCCTTAAATATTATTTAAGATACTCTGGTAAAGGCTGGGTTTGGGCCTGTGGGAGATGTTTGGGAGAGTGTTCTGGGATAAGATCAGGAGCTGGGAATTCCCCAGTGGATTTCATATTGAGGATGCTGGGGAAGCATTTTTAATGATGGTATAAAATGATTTTTCTAACAGTGGAGGTGATCTGATATAAGCCTGTGCCAGTCAATAATGTACTTTAGAGATTGGTGGTTTGCAGCTTTGTTCCCTAAATGAAGCTTTCTAAAATATTTCCTCATGTAAGGCCTGGACCTGAGTGTAAGAACACACCTGACAGCAGGCTGGGATTTTTTGTCGCTGTTCTCCTTTATGAACCTTTTTGAAGCAAGTTTGTGCCCCAGAAATTGGGAGCTTTATTGGAAGCACAGGGATGTTGAAATAAATATGAAGAAAGAAATTTTCTGAGGGAGTATATGTATTGTAATTTGAGTTCAGAGCAATAAAACTGGAAAAACCAGCAAAACCCAGGTGACTGTTTTCTAGAACACTGGGGCTGTTTTCTAGAACACTGGAACAATCAGCAAAGCAGACATCTTGTTTCTTAGATGAGTCATTTGGACATTTTTAGCATTTGTCAGTTATTCCCCCTGGCAGCAAGCAGGAACAGTAGCCTCTAAAAGAACTGGTACTGTCAAACTCAAATATGACATTTCTGATTGAACAGCCTCAGATCCTCTTCTGCGAGCCCAGACAGATTTTCACTTCAACTCTGCTGTTTTATCTAAAATCAGCTCTAAATATTTGTTACAACTTAAAAGCTGGGATGTGCAGTTAATTTTGCTTTTGTACCAGATTGAGGCAAGGAATAGGAGGTCTGTGAAAATGAAATTGCTCTGCCCAAAAAGGAACAACTCACTTGTAATGTTTGTTTGCATCTCTCTGAAGATTTGAGAGATCCCTTGCTGGGCTGTGCTGGGTGTTCCTTGTAGCAAACAGGGTAGGGATAAGCTGCAGTCTGGGGAGGAGGTGAGATTAAAACCAGGCTTTTCTAAGGCCCAGTCCTCTGGACTGCCCTTTGGACTGCCTGCTCTTCTCCTTGTCAGGGCATCAAGAAACTGGATGCAACCCTGGGACTGCCTTTGGCTTGTGTGGATTATTAACTGGGAGGAGAATTTAGGGAATGGGAAGCACAGGAATAGGTCATTGCTCTGTTTTTCCTAGCTGTGTTTGAGCAGGAGCTGGGCTCAGCAGCAGCAGCAGCTCTTTGTGTCCAGCTGCAGTTTTGGTAACATGGAGCTCACACTGCAAATGGGGAGAAATCCTGAGGCAAATCAGCTGCTCCCATCCCAAGGACAGGGAGCTGTGTGGGGCAGGCAGGGCTCTGGGATGGGATGGGATCCATGGGATGGGATGGGATGGGATGGGATGGGATGGGATGGGATGGGATGGGATCCGTGGGATGGGATCTGTGGGATGGGATGGGATCCATGGGATGGGATGGGGCTGCCCTGAGGCGTGTCCCCACTGCTGGAGGAAGCAGCAGCAGGCACTAACCCAGGATTGTTTGGAAATGTCTCCTGCTGCCCCTCCCAAATGAACAGAGAGAGTGTTTGTGAGAATCAATGACTAATGTGGGATTTTGTGGGGCTTTTTCTCTCTCTCACCCCTCAGACCTACGGCAGGAGCTGGCTGTGAGGGAAAGGCAGCAGGAGGTGACCCGGAAATCAGCACCCAGCTCCCCCACTCTGGACTGTGAGAAGATGGATTCAGCTGTCCAGGCCTCCCTCTCCTTGCCAGCTACACCTGTTGGAAAAGGATCAGAAAACAGTTTTCCTTCCCCAAAAGGTACCATCCATAGGAACGGGGTCTGGTTATGCTCCTTAAGGATGCCCAGGTGGGCATGGGATGGGGACCTCTCACGCTTCCATGAGGTGTGTTGGAATCCGAGGTGCATTTCTGGAGTGAATAGCATGGCAGAGGACAGTGAAGCTTAGACACTGCCTTTGGGGGCAGGCAGGGGTTTGCACTCTGCAGTGGGTGCCTGCTGTGGGGCCCTGAACGTATTTGGGAATGCAGGGAAGTGCAGGGATGATAACTGTGCTCAGATATGCAGCAGCAGTGGTGGGTGAGCATGGTCAGGAATTCGGAGTCTCTGTTACCACCCTGACTTCTCAGGGGTCCTGTTTCCTCTGTGAGGCAGTGGGATCTTAGTCCAGCCCCTTTTCCCATCTGGAAGGCTCTGGGCAGTCACAGGGATTAATACTGGGTTTGTCAAATGAGGAAGAGTGGATTCCAGAGGGAGCTCTGGCTGGATGAGATGGATTGCAGTCAGTAGCCTTGCAGATGGAGAGTGCATGAACTCTGCCTGGGGGGGGTAATGGGAACCAGGGCACTGGGCAGGAATTAAGCTTTATCATTTTCCCTGCCTAGTGATCCTGCAGTTACTGTGGGTAATTGTATGAAATGTCTGCAGCAAGATTGTAGATATGTTTGGATTTTTGGTTTTTTTTAAATGTAGAAGCTGAATTACTTGAATTTTTGAAAAACCTGAACTGTGGAGGAGTGAAGTACTAAGATGTGTCTGTGTTTGCAGCTATACCAAATGGGTTTGGTACCAGCCCACTGACTCCTTCAGCTCGAATATCTGCACTCAACATTGTGGGAGATCTGCTACGGAAAGTGGGGGTGAGTGCTCTGAGCTCTGGGGCTCCTGTCCTTGTGCTCAATCACAACACAGCCTTGGCCTGGGTGCATTCTGGAGCTGCCAAATCATCCACATTCACTGCTTTGTATTTGATAATGCATTTTTTTTTTTAATTATTTTGATTTTTAAAGCCTGATCCTGTTGTTCTGATCCAATTTGGGGTGACAGAATTCATATTTGGAATAAAAATTTTTCAAGTGCTGGGTTAGACGCTGTCAACTTGTTCTTACCTTAACTGGGCCTGCAGCTTCCTCTGTCTGGGCTGCAGAGTTGGAGCTCTCCCTGGGCGAGGGAGCAGCTGGGATCACCCTGCCAGGGTCTCCTGGTGGGAGAGCTCCTCTCCCATGGAGATCTGCCACAGATACTTAAAGAAAACCCAGCCTGGAAACCTTCGGTAAGAAAGTGAGAAAATAAACGAGGAGAAAGCCAAATGCTGCCATCTGTGGTTGGTGGAGAAGTGAAATGCACGAGCCTTTAAAGGGATTACACTATAAGCAGAGAAGAACTGCTTTAAACATCTGCTACAGTGTTGTTCAGGACCCAGGCTTTCCTCTTGGAAGAAGAAATTACTTTTGAGCTGCCAGGAGCTTCTCCATGAGCCCTGCTGGTTTGTGTGTGAGTGGAGCAGGGGCAGCTGTGCCCTGTGCCTGTGTAACCTCAGCCTGGCAGAAGCTGCACTACAGACAGTTGTTTTAGCAAAGCTGGACATGAAAAACTGCCTGGCTGCTCCCCTTTGAGCTCAGCCTTGGTCTGAAAGGGCAGCAGGACAGCTCGGGGTTAGCAGTGACACGTTTGAAAGGGGATCATTGTGAGTAAGAGTCTGCAGGGGATTTGGGGAGCTTAGGGACAATCCCATGTGATTACTCTGCCAGGACAGGAAATCCCAAATAAGCAAGCTGCTCTCCCAGCCTGCCCTGAGCCACTGAGACAGGCTTCCAGCTCATGCTCTGGGAACAATGAGAGGGTGCTCAGGTTCTTTGGGGTTGCCTGGGCCTCATCCCAAGCTCTGCCCTCCCTGTCTCTGCAGGAAGTTTCCCCTCTGCTTTCCTGCCTGCAGCTGAGACAAGGAGGCCTTGGCTCAGGTCACCCTGTCTGTGGCCAGGGGACAGTCTGTGACACCCAGAGATACCCACAGCTGCCTGTATAGTCCATAATCCCTAAATAAACTTTCCTAGGAGTCTGCACAGGGTTCACTTACCTGTGGCAGCATGTCAGTGCCCTCTTAATGGAATATTGTGTGCAGAACATGACCAAACACACATTTGGGGAGATGAATTTCAGTCTCCAGGGCAGGCATTTGCAATGTTCTGAACACCCCCATGCACAGGAGGCTGTAATGAGTAAGGGCTTTCTGCTGCACCATGTGGATATTCAGGATAAGGGGGATATTCTGATGGTGGCACAAAAGGGCAGGTGATGTTTTGGACTAGAGGAGAAAATCTGGATGTTGCTCCTCCTCCCAGGAGTCACTGTCATTTTACATGGAGGAAAAAGACCTCACCAGGCCTGTTTGGGAGGGTGGCAGTGAAGCTTTAGAAAGTGACTTTATTTTGCAAGCCAAGATTAAGAAAGAAATTCCAGGAGGCATTGTCCTGGTGAAAAAACCAACTTTCCACGTGCACAGTCCCTCTCTAAGCTTGAGGATTCTCCTTCAGGCTCCCAGTCTTCTGATCAGCTCAAGGCAGCTGCTGAAGCAAGAAGTTTGGGTAACTTCTGCAACAATTTGGCTTCCTTATCTTGGGTAATGATGTCAGAGTTCATCTGTTCTGGAATCTGAGCCCTTGTGGAGCTGAGTAATGTCTGGCAGTCTGCATCAGCATCTGTGTGTTTCCTTTGTGGTTGGGTGGCAGAGGAAATGACAGCTTTGTTCCCATTTTTTTGCCAAGGGTGATCACACTGAAGTCCTGAGCATGGCAATCTTGGGCTCATGAGCAGCAAAATACTTCCTCTTCATGCTATTACTTTTTAAAATATTACTATTTTTAAAAAATACTGTTAATACTATTTTTTTCCTCCCCTTTCACAGGCCTTAGAATCCAAATTAGCTGCTTGCAGGAATTTTGCAAAGGACCAGGCATCACGGAAATCCTACATTTCAGGGAACGTCAGCAGCGCCGTGATGAGCAGCAGTGGCACAAAGTACCCACACCCAGGGCACACGTCCTTCTTCGACAAGGGGTGAGTCAGGGCACAGCTATCCCTCAGGAAGGGCACCTGGGGCACTTCTCATGGCTTGTCCTTAGCCCACCACTGCTTTCCTGCTGAAGGAGGAACAGCTGGTGGTGTTGTCTGCAGGACATTTCTGTGAAGCAGAGAAAAGCAGGTGTGGGGGGTGGCAGTGCCAGTCCTGCCACCTGTCCTCTTCTGGCTGTAACCACCCCCAGGCAGTGAGGAATGGGCCCTCTGAGAGCATCTCAGAGCAGAGGAGGGGTTGCCAAAGCTGCAGGTGTGCTCTGGGGAGGTGCAGAACCACACCTGGAGATTGTCCTGCAGCAGCTGAGGGCAGGCAGGGGTGTTCCCTGCGAGAGAGGGAGTCCTGGGTGCTCACACCCCTTCTGGGAGGGGAGGGAATTGGTGGTGGAATTGTGTCTCCTCCCTGCTGTGAGCCAGCCTGAGACAGGGGTTGCTCTCATGGGAACAAGGACTCTGTCTGCCGTGCTCAGAGCTCCCTCTGGGATGCTGGCAATGCTTCTGCAGGAGGCTTTTCCCCAGTTCCTCCCAGCACAAGGCCCTGTGGCTGTACAACGGTGCAAAGCACAGAGTTCTCCAGTGGTCCTGAGGGCAAACACCCTCCATGCTCCCTGCGTGTCTTCGTGTTAAACCTCAGTGCAGTTTAATGCTGATACTCAGCACTTCCTCAGTCCTACATTTATTTTAGAGAATGAAACCAGCTGTTTCCAACCTGCAAATGCCAGAGCAGCCAGCTGAGCATCCACATTCATCCTCAGTGGGGCTGTGTGGGGAGCAGGGCAAGCTGCACCTTAAAAACTGGCACTGAGAGTTTCTGGAGCCAGTGGTGTTTGCTGCTTTTGGAAAGGAAGAATTCAGAGCCTCAAAGCCATGTGCAAATCAGCCTTTTGGGCTGGAGGGGGAGGTGTGCATCCCCCAGCAGTGCTCCTGCAGCTCCAGGGAGCAGGGAAATGCTGGGGGGGATTATGGCAGCTCTTAGCAGACAGCCTGGCTATATTGAGGTGTGCTGTGACAAATAAGCTGATTGCTCTCTGGGGTGGGGGTCACTTTTAATTATGCAGATTGTCATCACACTCCTTATCTGGGCTGGCTGCCTGGAGGGAGGAGCAGGCTGGGGCTGAGGAAGGCTTGGAAAGGCTGGAAGGAAACGCTGCAGCAAAGCTGAGGGTGGTAGTGGACAGCAAAAGGGCTGGAAGTGGTTCATGTGCTTCTCTACAAATTGCCAGAGATGCTGCACAGCCCCACTTTTCCTGTCCTTGTCCCTGTAGCCCTTGTGCTGCTCCCAGGCTGTCCTTCAGGCACTGCTGCTGCCCTGCTCTGTGCCCAGGAGGGGCTGGCAGGGCCTGTGCTGTGCTCCAGGGCTGCTGTGCAAAGCCTGGCTTGGCCCTGCAGCTGCACTGGGAGCTGGCCCAGCCAGGGCAGCCCATGGTGGCTGTGCTGGGGCAGGGGCAGCTGGGAGAGTGTCCTGAGCCAGGTGTGACCCTGAGCCAGGTGTGAGTGTAGCCCTGACCTAGGTGTAACCCTGAGCCAGGTGTGATTGTAACCCTGAGCCAGATGTGAGAGTAACCCTGAGCCAGGTGTGAGAGTAACCCTGATCTAGGTGTGAGTGTGGCTCTGATCCAGGTGTGGCTCTGATCCAGGTGTGAGTGTAGCCCTGCTCCAGGTGGGAGTAGTCCTGCTCCAGTCTGCAGCCACTGCCCAGGAGCAGCTGGCTGCTGGATGCTGGAGTTGGGCAGAGATAACTCAGCCACCCCTTACAGCTCTGTTTGCTTTCCTCCTCCTGCCATTTCATTGAAATATGAGGCATCCCCAGCTCTTGCCAAGCCCCTGCTCTCTGCTCTCAGAGGGGAGCAGGGCAGCACTGCTTTAGGGGAGGCCTGGAGCACGGCAGGGCTTGCACCAAAGCTTGGCTGCAGAACCCCCTGCAGTCAGGGTTTACCTGCTCGTTCAAAACCCAGCAGTGTCTGGTGTAAGATCAGTTTCCTGCAGATTTGTCCCTTCTGGAACATGCAGCTTCTGTCCAGATGCCAGGGAATAGCACAACAGCACCTGAGGGTGATGGTCCTCAGGATGGATACTTGTATTTTGCTGTTATAATTATTGTTAGTTGGTTGTTAATGTCAGTCCACTTTCGTCCAGGAAACAAAGCAGCTCTGGGCACTGCAGGGCCCTGGCACTGGGACAGCCAACCTGAGGTGCTTGTTCCCCTCCTGCCAGCATCCTCACAGCTGATGTTTATTCTTGGCTGTTTCTGTAAATCCCTTGGGCTTTGTTTTAATGAAGTAGCTGAAGTTTAATGTGAGAAGTGCCTGTGCTCACACACAGCACTCAGAGGTGTCTCTGCACACAGCCCTAACCAGAACACACCAGGCTGGGAAATCTGGGTCTTTTTTCAGTCCCTGATCCACCTTATTTGCAGGTTTCCCTGGGAGAGGGGGAGCTGTGGGGCACTCGGGGGCAGTGACCCCGTGCCTGTGCTGTGCTGGCCCTCCCATGCAGAGCAGTGTCACTGTGCAGAGCTCACACAGCAGAGCTTTGCTTGGACACCTTTACTTGGCCCCAGCTGTTGCCTCCAGGGTTGTGCTCAGGAATGTCATTTTTGTGTGCATAAACTTTCCCTTTCTCTCCACTAGGCGTGAGAAGGTCATATTCCCCACCTTGGTCATGGGTAAATGAATTCATTTGCACTGATTGGCTGCATGGGGTGTAACCTGGGGCTTGGGGCAGGCCTGGGGCTCTGGTAACTGCACGAGGGAGTTGGTAGTGCCACACTAATGGGTCCTGAGCAAAGCCTGAGGCTGCAACTGCTCTTTCTCCTGACTTGAAATAAACCTCTCTGCTGCTGTGACCTGTTGCAAACATAAACCTGAGTGCTGCTTGCTTTCTTCATCTGTTTAATACTTCAAATTAGTGCATGTTTCTGATTGAACTGGTCACAGCAGGGATGCAGAGGAACCATTTGGAAGGTTTGCCCTTTGGTTTTGGTTTTCCTTCAGCATTTTGTGGTTCCTGACTTGCTGATGTGCAGTGGTTGTGGCTGACAGGAAAGCAAACGAGCACAGGTGCCTGGGAGGTGGCCAGGGGTAGGGACAGCAGTGTCCCTGCTCAGTATCACTGTCCCTGCCCAGCACAGCTGGGGCAGTTCCAGGTCTCCCCGTGTGCTTTACAGCTCCTTTTCCCCTCAGGCCAGGCTGTTCAGCTCCACAAGAATCTTCCATTGAGGATTTGTTGGATACTTAGAGCTGAGGGAGTCTTGGCCATGAGGTGCTAAGTACAAAATACAGCTTGAAATGCAGATTAATGAGTCCAAATTAGAAAACAGGGCAGAGAGTGGTTGGACATGGACACAAAGCCCATGGCACTGCAGGGACAGTCAGAAACATCCCCAAGGAGCCACTGCAGGAACATTTCCAGCAGGGAATGCTGCTCCTGGCTCTGGCTGGAGCCTGGTTCCTTGGGAATGCCAGCACGAGGGCATGGCACAGGCACCACAGAGTGTGCTGGGGTGGTCTGAGGGGGCAGGAGCAGGAGGGGGACCTGGCTGGGGTTAATCACTGTGGGCAGGAGGCTCCAGACACCTCCCAGAGCTGCCTGAGTCTTTGGAGCTGGAGCACAAGAGCTTTTCCCAGCTCACTCCTGGAAGCTTAGGCAGGACCTTCTATTGGTTATTTTTTACAGTTGCTGTGTTTAATTCCTTTCATCCTGTCTCCCATTGCAATAATGCTGATTTCTTTCCCTTTTTTTGGTGAATGTTTATGCTACCACCAGAAAGCCAAGGCTGGGCAAGCCCTCCCTAAGCTCAGCCTTACTGCCAGCCCTCATTATCCCCCAGTTTGGTGCCTTTTGCTGTGGCCCAGCAAATCCAGGCTGGATGAAGAAGGGCAGAGCTGGGGAAGTGCTGCAGAGCTGGGGAAGTGCTGCAGAGCTGCACATGGAGGCAGGACCCTCCAGGGTGGGGGGTTCTCCCCACCCTGAGTATGCAGAGCCCCCTGAGAGCAGGGCTGGTCCGGGGATGCCATCACTGCTGGAGCTGGGAGGGGGCCTGGAGCTCCCACAGGAGCTGTGTCAGAGCACAGATGGAAAAGCTGCTGGACCCCCAGGCTGCTGTCCCAGTCTCCTGGGAAGGCAGGGGCTCCCCAGCTCCAGCAGGAATGGGGAGCCTGTGGAGCCTGGGGTGCAGGCACTGGGAGCCTCCCCTGCAGCCCAGTGGGGCTTGGTGGGGCACAGAGCCAGCTCTGCTGAGCTGTGACACTGCTGATCTCTGAGTGTCTGTGTGTGTGTGTCCCCTCCTGGGCACAGGGACACGGGTCAGACACAGGGACATGGGCACAGGGCAGGCACGGCCCCGGGGCTGTGCCTTGGCTCCAGGCACCGAGTGCTGGGGATGGGACAGGTGGGGCCAGCCCTGGGGGATACCCTGACCCCGCACAGACCCACGGTGAGCCTCAGCAGGCTCAGCTCTGTGGCCACTCGTCCTCCTGGGACAGTCACCTGGGCCAGGATGTGCCAGCCCCAGCCCTGGCACCGAGCCAGCAGCAGGGCTGGGGCCCGTCCTGCCCTGCTCCCAGGGGTGGAGGAGGGAGGGCCCAGGGCTCCAGGTGCTGGGGAGGGGCAGCAGTGCCCTGTCCTGTCCCCTAACGGGCTGTCTCTTGTCCCCAGGGCAGTGAATGGCTTTGACCAAGGCCCCCCCGGCCTGGGGGGCTCCCGCCCGTCCTCGGCGCCGGGAATGCTCCCCCTGAGCGTGTGAGCCCAGGAGCTTGGACTTGGATGCTTTTCTCAGCCCACCTCGAGAAGAAAGAACTGCTCCTGGTTCCTCCCCATTCCCACCCTGCTGGAACATGGCCCTGAGAGGAGGCCCCGAGCCCACGGCCCTCCATGTCCTGTCAATACAGTTTGTTTTCTGCTGTCGCTGTCGTGGACGTTCTCTGCCCCGGCCCCACAAGCTGCCACCCTCTGCTGTGCTTGGGGACACCGAGTCCTACTTGGGGGCCACTGAGTCCTGCTGTGCTTGGGGACACTGAGTCCTGCTTTGGGGACACCGCGTCCTGCTCTGTCTGGGGGACAGGCCCAGCCTCCCCCCCTGGGCTTTCCCTCTCCTGTCACTGTGGTCTGACAGAGCCTTGGCCATTCCTCTCACAGGCTCCCCTGTCCCTGTGCCCTCCAGGCCCCACAGCTGCTGCTCTCAGACCTTCTGGAAGGGCCCTGGGGGAGGCCAGTGGTGGCCCTGGGGCCATTTGCACCTGGGAGCCAGCCCCAGCTCCTGTCTCAGTGGCAGCTGCAGCTGTGGCTGTCAGAGCAGGGCTGGAGGAGCAGTGCCAGCCCAGCCAGGCCGGGCCCATCCCCCTGGACCCACAGGGCCACGCTCCTCGGGGGCAGGGAGGGACAGGGGGTGGCAGCGCTCTGGCGTGGCCATACCAACCCCCCCAGATGCCTTGGCAGGGCCTGGCACGGCTGAGCTGTTCTCCCTGGGGCTCCTGTCCTGGGGCAGGGCCGTGTCCAGGGGTTGTGCCCCCAGGGCTGCCCCACAGCTCCCTGGCCCTGCTGGACTCGGCCTCCATCCCTCCCCCCACACACAGCCACCCCATGGGAGCTTTAGGAAGCTGCTGCTCGCCTTGGGAACCCCCTGCCCATCACCCCCTTGCTGTAGGACTGGACTGTGCAGCCTCACCTGCGGGCTTCTGTGACAGTTTGGGGCGACTGAACCTTGTGGGTCTTTCAAGCAACACATTTGTGTGGTTTCTCTGTCCATGTGCCTCAGAGTCAGTGGATTTTTAGACTGAACCAGCAAACGGAGCCAGGGTTGGAGCTGAGGGTTCAGCAATTGTCATTCAGGGGCTCTGCAGCTCCCAGGTGGTTGAGTTACAGATGCTGAGAAAAAAAACCCACTGGTCCAGCAGTGGAGGTGGGATTGTCCCTTTGCCATTAGGGTTTGTATGGTCCTTCCTTCCTGTGCATCCTCTGCTGCATTTGACTGTTTACATTTGTTTTATTGTACATAGATTTGTAAACATAATACCTTTGCCTGAGGTCTTTGTACATAACTTGGGCTTTGTAGCTTTATTTATTCAGCCTCTCTCTGGCATGTTTCCATAGGATGTACCGTTCCACCCTGGTGCCACTGACATGATGTGGTTTCAAAAGAATGAAAACAAATGAGAGTAATCTTCCAAAAATAAAGTTCTTTTAATGTGGAATCAGTGGATTTTGCAGAACCAGTGTCCGTGGCTCTTACTTTATCATGTCGAGGATATCCTTACTTTATTTCTGCCGAGCCCCAGGGAGTGGCCAGTGTTCTGGCAGTGCCACATTATCCCACAGCCCTTCCCTTGGGAATGCTGCTCAGTTTGGGCACAGGGGAACGGGCACTGCTGGGGTCATCCAGCCTCTGCTGCTGGCCCTGAGTGGGGGACATGGTATTCCAGCTGGGAGAGTGTTGGAACCTCCAGCTGAGCCTCTTTGGAGCAGCGGGAAGGAGTTTCCTGTGCACAGGAGCCGGCCTGGGGCCCTTCCCGGCCTGCTCCATCCTTTCGCGGGCTCCTCCATCCCTTCCCGTGCTGCTCCATCCCTTCCCGTGCTGCTCCATCCCTTCCCGTGCTGCTCCATCCCTTCCCGTGCTGCTCCATCCCCTCCCGGCCGGCTCCATCCCCTCCCGTGCCCGGGGCTGTGCCTGTGCCGCTGCTGCCGCTCTCTGGCCGGGCTCGGCTCCGTCCCGG
>VWZP01010431.1:96443-117001 GCA_013396995.1 Dicaeum eximium | reverse complement strand
TGCTCAGCCCTGGGGCTGTGCCCGTGTCCTGCCCTGGGGATGTCCCCTGTCCCGCCCTGGGGCTGTGCCCGTGTCCCGCCCTGGGGCTGTGCCCGTGTCCCGCCCTGGGGATGTGCCCGTGTCCTGCCCCGGGTCTGTCCCCGTGCCCAGCCCCGTGTCCCGCCCCGCACGGACACCCTGGGCAGCCCACCCGGTTCCTCTGGGGCTGCACTCGCTGCCAGCTCCTGCCAGAGCCTCACACCCCCCAGCCCAGAGGGGTCACCCTCCCCGCGGCCACCCCCCTTCCCCCGGTACAGCCCCAGCTCAGCCGCACACCGAGCCCGGGCTGGGGGACAGGGACAGGGCCTGCCCCGATTCCAGCCGTGCCAGAGGCAGGGAAAAGCCCTTCCTCAGCTCTTCTTTTCCACAGCAGTGAAGGGGGAAAAGCTGCCCAAGACTGACCCAGGACCCATCCAGGAGCCTGGGCCTGGCCCTGAGCTTCAGCAGCCCCAAGTCAGGAGCCACAGGTCCCACGGGAAGGGTGGGAGCAGCACCCACCCAGTCCCTTTGCCTGCTCTGTGTCCTCAGTCCCCGTTTTTAACCCACTCACTGCCCTCCCCTCCCACCCTGGTCCCAGACCCAGCCAAAAGCTCCCACCCTGGACTCCAGCCCCTGCAGCTCCAGGGCAGGTTCTGCACCCCAAGACCCCAAAATATGGGATGTAACTGCTCAGGCAGAAGCCGAGACCATGTGCCACAGCACTGAGTGGCAGCAGGAGAGCTCAGAGTTTCTTTGTGCTCCAGCTGGGCCCTGCCAGTGGCACTCAAAGGCAAAGGCTCAGCTCGGACCAAGCCACTGATGCTGTATTTAGGTCAAAATAAAAGGGGAAAAAAAAAAGCAAGCAAACAAAACAGGAAGAAGGGAAAAGGCAGCTTCCAGTCATATCTCGTTTATTAAGGTCTATGCCAGCCTCGGGAGAGCTCTTCCAGTAAGTAAACAGAGCAGGCGGCCGCATCTATAATGAATAAATTTATTGTCTTACAAAAATCATTGTCTAGAAATATGGGTATACAAGAAAACAAGATATTTGCAGTCAGACGCCTGGTGGTCAACAGCCAGTTTGATTAAAAATATCCAAACACACACAACAAAACCTTTGCGACAGATGTTAAAGCTTTTAACCAAAAAGGGAAATCCATGGGTTTTGAGCATGTGGCAGAGGAAGTTTCCTAGTTAACACTGATTCATTGTCACTAATATCAATAATACCACTTGGACTAGAGAGGTACATGATATGAAGCACAGTCAAAATTAATACATTAAATCATTGTTATATAGGCAAATTATATATGTAACGTTGTCTTAGTACTGTAGTGTCTAAGGCACTTTCTGTAATGTCAGTTTTCAGCTATTTAAACAAAAAGAACGCTAACTACTCACTGTAATACTGCTCAAAATAAAAAAAAACAACAACAGAACAACAACAAAAAAAAAAAAAGGATTCACATCCACTGGCATGTTAACTGTAGGCAGGCAACATCCATCCATCCGGGGCGGGAGCCCCAGCCCCAGGGCTGCCAGGGCTCCCGGAGCCTCCCACGGCCTGGCTCGGCCTCACATTAATAAATTAGTTTTGCCTGTGCTGTGTGTTTATTTCCCACTGGTGTTCACATTATCCCAGCCCGGGGGCTCTGAGCACTCAGGGCTGTGCAGGGGACGGGGACCCACCTCGGTGTGCCTGGACTGCATGGACACGAACGGATGGAGCAGGTGCTGAGAACACTTCAAATGGGATTGCAGGATAAAAATGGACACTACTCACTCATCCCTACACTTCCCTCTAACACTTCCCAAGGCCGTTTTTCACAGTTCACTCAGGGCTCGTGTGCGGATCACAAGAATTGGGAGAAAAGAAAGTAACAGGTGCGGTTTGGTCTTCACTGATCCCAGAGGCTGCGCCCAGCCCGGAGCCTGAAGGATGCTGCTGGACACGAGGCATGCACAGCCACGGCCAGGGTCTGTCCTGGCCACCCACCTGCTGGGAATGACGCTTCTGGATTGATAAAAAAAAGTTTCATCCTTCACATGATGCTTTATAAAATGGCTTTACAATGAGTATCTGGAAAAGAGATGCACTGAACAGAGACGATCCCGGTTGTTTACTACATATAAAAAAGCAGTTGTACCTATATCTGAAGCAGGGTACAGTGTGGTGAGGCTGGAGAGCCTTAAGACATGGTTGACCTATGATAAGGAACCTTGTAGCACATGCCGAGGGTCGTAAGGCAGCTTTCCGGCCACAAGGCAGTTCCGAGGGCGGGCAGGGCGCTCGGAGCGCTCCTGCGGGGCTGGAAGGTCTCTGCATGCAGGCGGGGCCGGGCGCTACTCGGCGGGGGCGGGCGGAGCCTCGTTCACGTCGCTGCCTTTGCTCTCGGCGTCGTCGTCCGACAGCTCCAGCGAGGCGCCCTCGATGTGCAGCTGCCGCCGCCCCGAGCGGCTCGAGGAGAAGGTGATGGGTCCCCCCCTCCTGCGAACCGAGAGCGGCGCTGGGGGAGCTCCTGCACCGCCCGGGCCAGCCCAGGAGCACTGGCTGGGCTGGGCTGGGCTGGGCTGAACTTAAAGCTCATCCAGTGCCACCCCTGCCATGGCAGGGACACCTCCCACTGTCCCAGGCTGCTCCCAGCCCTGTCCAGCCTGGCCTTGGGCACTGCCAGGGATCCAGGGGCAGCCACAGCTGCTCTGGGCACCCTGTGCCAGGGCCTGCCCACCCTCACAGGGAACAATTCCTAATTCCCAATATATCCCATCCATCCCTGCCCTCTGGCAGTGGGAAGCATTCACTCCATCCCTTGTCCAAAGTCCCCTCAGATACTGAAAGGCCCAATGAGGGCACCCTGGCAGCTCTCCCTGCTCAAGCAGTGAATGGGGCAGCTCAGCCCCAGGCTGCCCAGATGGGGAGGGGAATGTCCCACAGGGAGTCTCAAACCTCCCTCCCTGCCAAAGGAGGCAGAACCCAGAGCTCCAACGCCTCTAGCACTCTGGCACTCCTGCTTAGTTTATGCCATCACCTGAAGTCTCAAATAAGTTAAAAAGTTGTCTCTAGAGGAGCACCAAGCACAGACAAGAGCAGGTTCTGTACAAAAGTCTAGGGCTGCTCAGGGAAGCTCAGCTCAGCAGCTCCAGCCAGGCTGAGCCCCTCAGTGTGGCTCATGGGCTGCAAGAGCCTCACCCCTGCTGACTCCCTCCTGTCCCTGGCACACACCTGGATCCCACAGACCTGCTCTCAAGGAAACTGCTGCAACATTCCCAAAAGTGAAAAACTGGATCAATACCAGCCACTGGAAAAGCACAACTGAGCCACCTCCTCTGTCACATTTACCTATGGCTGGGCTGAACTGGCTACCCAGGGAACCTGCCCATGTAAACTCTGCGGAGTTTGAGCCCAGGAGTATCCCTTGGAATATCTGGCAGCATCCTTGTTCCCATGACTAGGCTGCAGTTTGACCATTCCCCAATCCCAGCAGCTCCCCAGCTGGATGCTCCCCAGGGATGAAGCCCCACAGAGGCTCTGTGGGCTTGGAAGGGCTCAGCTCAATCCCAGAGCTGCAGTGGCACTGACCTTAGCCTGTTTTTGAGGGTGCTGACCTCCCGGCTCAGCCCCTCGTTGGCCTCCGTGGCGTCGTCCAGCTCGCGCTGCAGCTTGCGCCGCGAGGCGTTGGCGCGCGTGGCCTCCTCCTCCGCCTCCTCCAGCTGCCGCTTCAGCTGCTTCATCCTGGCATTGGCCTTCTCCATCTGCAAGCAAGCCAGCGCCCAGGCTCACCCCACAGCTGCACCCCACTGGGCATGCAGCACAGCCTCCTGAGCCTCCAGCCTGGAGCCCTGGTACTTCAGGAGGTACTGAAGCAGCTGGCTGACACCAATGTGAGCGTCTGTTCCTTAACAAGAACCTTGTTAAGGCCAAGGCACCAGAAGGAATTTCAGCCTTTTAATAACCCACACTACAGAGGTGTGGATATTTCTCACTCTCTGGTAACAGAGAGACACAGCTTCTCCCATCCTCAGCCTGGGAAACTTAAGAGAAAATAATTAAAACTATTATTATCTTATCCCCAGCACCTGGCATTTGTGAGGGATGTTTACAAGAATGACTTGTTCCCTTCTTGGCCAACAGTGTGAGAGTAAAGTCCAATCAGGTCTTAGGTTCACGATGTTCTCTGTAAGAGTGTGATTTTCTATAAATAAATGCCTTTTATGCCTTCTGAATCATGGAGTCAATATGTAGTCTTTGTCTGTCCCCTGTATCACTCGTGTAACAGAGGGGTGTTTCTGGGTGAGGTATCTAGCAGGCTGAATGGAGAGAGGTAAGCACCCAAGAATTACTGAGAGTTCTACTCTGTGGAACACCACGGAGCTCCCAGCCCCGGGAGGGCAGGGTGGGAAGAGCCCACGCCAGCAGAGCTCACACACACAGGGAGAATCCCTGCTGGTTTAATCACCACTCTACATTCCATTACAGCTCCTCTTCACAAGCTCTCCCCACCCCAAGGAGGTTTTAGTGAGCCCCCACCCACCTGCTCCTTGTACTGGTCGGCGTGGCGCCGCTCGTCCTCCACCTGCATGAAAACCTCCTTCAGCTTCTTCTCTGTGCGCCGCACCAGCTTGTTGGCAGCTGCTCTTTCCCTGCAACAGCCCAAAGCCATCGTGTGTCCCAGTGCCTGAGGGCTGGGAACACAAGATCTGTCCCCCTGAAGGTGGAACTGGTACACAGCTCTCCGAACATGCCAGACACAGCAATGGAACCGGTTCGTGTGCCTGGGATGCAGCTCTCAGAGCACAAAGCCTTAGCCCTGGAGCAATGTGAGCATGGGACAAAGAGGGTTCAGAGGGTCCCTTCACAAGGAGATTGGACAGAGCAGCTTTAAAGCTGCTGCTTAACCAGTAACACAATCCTGCTACAGAGCCCAGAGCACAGAAAGGACAGAGCTGGGGTAGGACAAGCCTCACCTGCAAATGGGGGGAGGAACCAACCAAAAAATTGAATTTTAAGAATAGGATTCCAAGGACAGATAGATAATTCACTGCAGGAAGACTCTGGAGAGCACAAGATTCATCTCAAGCTGTCCTACATAAGCTAACCAAGCAACCGGGGTCTCAATTTCACCTTGTCCCAGGAAACTCCTGCAGCACCTTGTGGCTCTGGGACATCAACACCTTGCAGAGCTCATCCAGCTGGTAGGAAGCAAATCCATTCTGGAACTCCCAACCCCAGTTACTCTACAGCTGCCTTGTTAAAGTTTATCCCCTAAACAGGAGTATCCAGACAATAAACCCAAGGCCTTTCAGAAACTTCCAGCCAC
Organism: Dicaeum eximium; assembly: GCA_013396995.1. Lineage (NCBI taxonomy): Eukaryota > Metazoa > Chordata > Aves > Passeriformes > Dicaeidae > Dicaeum > Dicaeum eximium. The sequence goes on along the minus strand of VWZP01010431.1, from coordinate 111,665 downwards.
TCAACCCACACAGGCAACCAGGTCTTTTCCCCTTACTTGGCTTCCTGCTCGAGCTGTTCTTCAAGCTGTGCAATCTTGGCCTCTAGAGTAGAAATTGTTGCCTTGAATTTGGACTTGACAGAGCCCTCCAGTTCCTGCAGCTTGGCCTTGAGCTCCTTGTTCTGCCTCTCCAGCTGCTGCCGCGCGTTCTCGCTCTTCTGGGCCACGCTGCGCTCACCGGCCAGCTCCGCGTTGAGCGTGTCCACCTGGCAGGGAGGGGACCAGGCTCACCCAGTGCCACCAGAGCCTCCGTGGAGGCCACATCCAGCTCCAGCTGCCCCCGGGCTCACCTGCAGCGTGGTCTTTCGGAAGCGCTCGTTGAGCAGCTCCATGTTGCTCTGCTCCTCCTCCAGCTCCTCCTCCAGCTGGGCAATCCGAGCCTCCAGCCGGCGCTTCTCGTCCAGCAGTGCTGACCTGCACAGGGGAACGGGTCAGGGCGTGTCCAGAGCCAACAGAGCTCCTGGGGAGGGCACTCAGGATCAGGGAGTCTCCTGAGCTGGAAGGGACCCACAAAGATCCAGCTCCTGTCCCTGCACATACCCCCCAACAATCCCACCCTGAGAGCGGTGTCCAAACGCTCCTGGAGCTCTGGCAGCCTCAGGGCCATCCCCTGGGGAGCCTGGGCAGTGCCCAGCACCCTCTGGGGGAAGAAGCTTTCCTGATCTCCATGCTGGCCCTCCCTGGCCCAGCTCTGGCCCCCCCTGGCCCAGCCACAGCCCAGACTCACTTCCCAGAGGCGCTGTTGGCGATCTCGTCTGCCAGCTCGTCGCGTTCCTGCTCCGCGTGCCGCCGGGCGCGCTCCGACGCCGCAAACTCCTGTGGGGTGGGGAACAGTCAGTGCAGCCCCAGGAATCCCACACCCCTGCAGACAGCTCAGCCTCCTAACAGCCCCTGGGAGATGCTGTGAACTGGGATATCCCTGGGGGTTTTATGGATAAGGCAGCAGGACCCATCAGCTGGATATTCCTTCACCGCCCTGGGACTTCAGTAGAGTTACTTCTCCCTGTCCCTGAAGTGTTCCCCAGCCAAAGCAAGGGGAAAAAATCTGTGAAGATCAGTAATCCCCAAGCCCTCAGCAGCAGGAGACACCACTGTGCCACATGCTCTGATAGATACAGTCAGTGTAAAGTACGTGCTAATTAAGCAAATGTTTTAGGTTCTCACAGAGTTCTCAGCATGAAGACAAGAAGAGAATAAAAATTAAAAAGCTTCAGCACAACAGCACACAGAACACTGAGCCTCAGACTATACATCTCCATTAAGTGGCAGAAGCATTTCCTAATGCCTAAGGCCAATGTCCTAAGGCCAATGAAATGCTCTACAAGTGCCACAAGGCCACCCAAGTCCACCTGGAGAAGCTCCAGGCAGTGCCAGGTTATCTGTGAAGGCTCCAATGGAAGTGTGGTGAATCTGGGCAACTGCTGCAAGCCTTGTCCTACAGCTGAAGCAGACAGGAGAGGCACAGGGACACTGCAGTGTCTCACCTCGTGGCAGCACAGGGACAGTGGAAGATGAGATGCAGCAAGACTTGGAGCACTCACATAAATTGCCAACAGTGAGGGCAAACATGTCCATTAGAGAAAAGGCTGAGAGGGCAGAGGGGTAAACCTCCACACACACAAATGGGCCACTGGGGCACCAGAGAGGGAATTGTAAATATATAAACCCTAACAACCCATTTCAGTGCTGACATGGAGCACTGCACCTCTCAGAGACCCCTGAACCACTCAGCACACTGCAGGGAAGCCTCAAATGTGTTTAGGCAGCAGTAAAACTTCCCTGCTATTCATGAAATCCAGACTCCTACAGAGCTGTAAGGACTCACTGATGGGCTGGAGCAGGGAGGGGAACCAGAGTTCTCCTGGCTGCCATTTCTCTGTTCAACTCACTACATTGCTTTTTACTTTTCTCACCCTCTCATCTTTGCCTTACTCTCAACAAGAAAAATAAATCTCTTGCATTTCCATCTCACCTCTTGGAGCTGGAGTATTTCTGCTTCGAGACTTTTGAGCTTCTTCTCACTCTCTTTGGACTGGGCAAAGATCTCATCCCTGGATGCTCGGGCCTCTTCCAGCTCCCGCTGGTAGTCCTTCATCTGAGCCTGCAGGTGCAGAGCAGGGTGAGGAACAGCCAGGCATCATCACATCAGGACAATCACAAGATCCATTCCAGCTCTGAAGCATTTCAGCCCCTAAGAGATAAGGCTGTTCTCCCAAAGTGGTTTCATTCCATTTAAAGGCATTTCCAGTTCTTCTGTATTGTAAAATTTCATTTTCTCATCTTTTCACCCCTCAATGCCTGGTCAGAAATATCACATTCCAAGACTTCAAGCATTCCACAGAATTATAGAGTGGAATCTTAGAATGACCTGAGCTGGAGGGGCTCTTAATTATCATCCAGTGCCACCCGCGCCATGGGCAGGGAAACTTTCACTATCCCAGGTTGCTCCAAGTCCTGTCCAACCTGGCCTGGGACACTGCCAGGGATGTGGAAAGTGGTTTTGTGGCAGGGAAGTTTGGAACCAGATTAGCTTCAGGGTCCCTTCCAAGCCAAACCATTCTGTGATTCTACAGAAGGCTGAGTTTTGCCTAGAGGATAAATCCATGTTGGACACTCTCAGACCCATCAGTGCAGTCTGACTCTGGTCCTGCCTTCAGCTGCAGCTGCACTGAATGGAAGCAGCCCCATGGAGAACCCAGCTCCCTGACCAGCTGTGCCTACCTGGAGCTTCCTGAGCTGTTTGATGGCTTCATCCCGAGCCTTGTTGGCAGCCTCTATCTGCCCCTCCAGGTCCTTCAGGTCCATCTCCAGTTTCTTCTTGGCTGCCACGGCCAGCGCCCGCTGCTTGCGCTCGTCCTCCAGCTCGGCCTCCAGCTCCCGCACCTGGGGGGCACGGCAGCCTCAGCCCCTGCAGGGCACCCCAAAGGGAGTGCCCCAGGGCCTGCCCAGGCCACAGGGACCCCTTCCCAAGGCAACAGCCGTGCAATGGCAGCTAAGGGGAAGGCATGGCTGATGGCAAGGCCAGATCCCAACTGGGAGCAGGGATCTCTGCACTGAGCACAAGGGAAACCCCAGGAAAGAACTCGGCATCTGCAGCATTTCCATTTCAGGCCCCTGCCCACCACTGCCATCCACCAGAGGGGATGGCTCCAGGGCAGATGGAGCTAACTCTGATGGGAAATAAGAAGTAGAATCACCTCATTGTCTCAAGAAAACAATGAAACCATTCCCTTTGAACAGCCTGTTACTGGCACACCAACAACTTATACACCTTATATACCAACAACTTCTTTTCCCAAAACAAAACAAGAGTGTGTGAACAGCCAGGCAACAAGGACTGAGCCAAACCTATGCAAAAACAAACTGAGCCAGAAATGCCACAGGTTACCAACATAAAAGAAAATTTTGTTTTGAAGCAAATCTCCCTCCCAGTGCAAGGTCAGGAGCTCTTGTCCAATTCAGATAACAGCAACTTTGTCCTGCAGTGACCTTCCAAACTCTGCAGGCCAGGTTTATTCCTAAGATATCTCTACACTGGTGATTCTCAGATTTTGTTTTCTTGGGATAAATCTTGAAATATTGGCTGGTTTATTCCTGAACACTTATGTTAATTTAGAACCAATCATGATTCTCTAAAGGCATTTCTTGAGGCTCTTCTGATCTCTGTGTTCCCAGAATTCTCAAGTCTGGCAGACCTGGAAGCTCTGCCATGATTTGCATTTAGGAAACTGTTCACTTAATTTAAAAGTCTATTTCAGCATCCATGGATTTGTTCCTGCATATCAAATAGGATGGGCCTGAAAATGCAACTGAGATATCCGTGTCCTGGGAATACACCCAGGCAGCCACAGCCAAACCTCGTGCAGTGGTTCTGGGGGCCACCAGCACCACCTGGACACTGCCTGGTGCTTCCAAGCCACCCTCAGCCAGAGTGTACACAGACCTGGTGTATGGTTTGTAAAAATGCTATAGTTTGGGATTTCCATTTGAGGGAATCTTTAAGCAAAGAGGTTTATTTTTCTGGTAGCACAGAGGCCCAGAATTCTGGCCAAAGACCTTCCTCCCCTTCTGACTACAACACAAAGTAAAACACACGTACTTGTTTCACCAGCATCCTCTTCTTCTCCTCGTTCTGTTCATCTCTGCCTTGCAGATCTCTGTCAAACTGGGCTTTCATGGCCTGCATGTTCACCTCCAGACGGAGTTTGGCATCTTCTGTGGCCTGCAGTTCATCTTCCAGCTCCTCCAGCTGAGTCCTCATCTCTTCCACCTGCTGCTCCAGGGTTCTCTTGGACTTCTCCAGCTCGTGGACCTACAGCACAACCACTGATCAGAGCCTGTCCTTCAGGGCCTCCCACCAGCAGCTCTGAGAGCAGGACAGGTCAGTGACTGCATCTGGTGCCACTCTGAGCTGGCCAAGGAACCACAGAGGCAGAGCAGCAGCTGTGGTTGCAGCAGAGGCCCCACGGTGTCAGTGCAGACCCACTGCCCTTACCCCGGCCTGGCAGAAGGGGAGGTCTGGTTCTTGTGGGGCTGGGACATGGTGACACAGCAAAGAGCATCAGGGAAGGGCAGGGGGCCTTTGCTGCTGCCTCAGCTGGGTGCAGGAGGGAGGACACTGAAGGGTCACAGTTCTGCTCTGCCTTAGCTTCAACCACATCTGCAACTCCGCTTGACCAAAGGTAACAGAAATCCTCATTATCCCTCATTTACACACAAAAATACACCCAGCAACACAAAAATGAGGAGGTGGCTGCCCCCATCTACCACAGCTGCAGCACATAACCAGTTCTAGCTGACTGCAGTCCCACCTCCATTGATCCAAAAGTATAGAACTGGTATCTGGGATCTCCATGAGGGTGAGAATACAGCTTTTGGAGAGGCCTGATGTTAACAAGGACCACCCCCTTATGCTGGGCATTAATTCCTGCAGCATTTTGGGTGAGCTTCAGGAAGTTCTGTTCTTGTGCACAGCCAGGGAGTTTTCCCTGTTATTCCCAGGCTGTAACAAACAGGCTGTGGAACCATACTCACATTTTTGCCCACATCATCTTTGGAGCTCATCAAGTCTTCCATATCTGCACGCAGCTGCTTGTTCTGCCTTTCAAATTCCTCCTTGGCTTCCAGGGCCTCCTCCAGGGCCCTGGCCAGGGACAGGGCTTTGGTTTCCTTCTCTCTTGCCTCTGCCTCAGCACGGTCCCGCTCCTCTGCATATCTGGCAGAGATGTTCTTTTCTTCTGCCAGCATCTGAACATAAGAAACAATGAATCCATCTCTTAAGCTCCACAATCAAGGCCTTCCTGCCTCAGGTGTTTTATTCAGGAAGTGGTTCATGCTCTGAGTTTAACTGGCCTTGAGGAGCTGTCTGGTCCCTCAGTTGTGATCAAAGTGCCAGTAAGAGAACAGCTACAGCTCCTCTGGGATGAGAGGAGGAAAGCAAGCTACTCATCAAGACTCAAGTTTCATATGATTTCCATCTTTCACTCTTCAGATCCTTTTTCAGTCTACCTTGAGGGATTACGATAAAACTCCTAGGTTTTTGTTGCAGCGTAATTCTCTTTTTCTATATGAAGAGCTGATTGCTTGATCTAACAAGGCTCAGAGGTGGCATTTGCCTCACAGAACTGGGAGTGCCAAGCTACTCCTAACAAAGGCCAGCTGCTCACAGATTTACCAATAACACAGCACACCAGTCAGACCCTTCTTCCAACAAGGCTCAGCAACAATAACAAGATGCCATTTAAAGATCCTAAAAAACCAGGAAGATGACAGGAGACTGGAGTACCTGATCAAACTTCTTCTGCTTTTTCTCCAGGTTGGAGACAATCTGGCGCTGGTGATCCAGATCCACCATCAGGTCATCCAGCTCCTGCTGCAGGCGGTTCTTGGTCTTCTCCAGTTTGTCGTAAGCAAGAGCTTTCTCCTCCAGGCGCTGGCTTAGGGACTCCATGTCCTTCAACAACTTCTTCTTAGTCTCCTCCAGGCCTTCAATGGTTCCCAGGTCATCATCCACCTTTTTCTTGGCCTCAGCTAACTGAAATGCAACAAGAGCAAGTGAGGTCCCTTAGTGCATCACGGGAGGGAGGAAAGGCACCAGGGGCCAAGTGCAAAAGCAGGAACAGATGTAACTGCAAGCTAAGGGAACACCAAAACTTGGACTTCTCAGGCTCTAAGCAGGGCAAAGCCCACCACAGTTCAGTGTACACATCATTACTGCAATGGAAACTTTACTCCAAAATCTGCTCCAGCACCTGTGGAAGTTCCACGTGTTCCCCAAAGCCCTGGGACACCAGTTTGGGACAGCTCCTCACACACAAGTGCTGCCCCTCACAGCAGCTTACCTGGGCCTGCAAGGCCAGCATCTGCTTCTCCAGGTTCTTCCTGGCCTCCTCTTCCTCCTCCTGCTGCTCTTGCAGGTTGTTCTTCTCCTCCTCCAGCTGCCTTATCCTGCTGCTGAGGTTGAGCTTCTGGCGGGTTTCCTCCTGGAGCAGCTCCTGGGACACAGGCATGGGCAGAGCTGAGTGTGCTCTGAAATCCCCACAGCTCCACGTGGGGAGTTCCAGGTTTATTTTTCCCTCAGATTTTGGGACAAGGACATGCTTTATGAAGACATCTGTTATTTGGGTTTTCAAAAGGCCATGGACCATTCATTTTGGGCACACTTAAACCTTCATAAAGCAGATTTCTGGTCAGGGAACCCATGCCAGAGTCTGTTCTAGTAATTAAGGGATGATACTTTTTCATCTTTCAAGAGACTAGCACTGAAATCACCTTCAAAATGTATTTTTTCTTTTTTCAGACAAGCACAGAGCACCTATTTTAAACCACCTGGGAAGAATGTGGAGCAGCAAATCCTGCAATGGCAGCATTCTTCCAGGTTTTCTGCATTTTTTAAATATAAAGGTCACTTTAAAGGTGGAAACTTCTGTCATAACAAAGTAATGAAAGGTGTAACCCCCATCCCACCTCCCCAAGTCCTGCTCCCTACAAACTCCTCCAGCTGTGATTAAGATTATTCAGAGTTGTGGTCACCATTAGAACTTTAATACAGGGAAGATAAAATATATTGAAGTGATAAATATCTGCAGAAAGCTGCATTTTCTTAATTAAGAACCAAAACCTGACAATTTGAACTTCAGCTATAAGAATTTGAAGCTGTCATTAGAAGGCAGGGTATTGTTCCTCACATATCCCAAGGATATTGACATTAAATTCTGCCTGGAAAGGGTTTTTTATTTGATTCTTATCTCCCTCAGAGACAAAGACACAAAAGAGAACTACCAACTATCAGGTAGTGAAGCTCAGACAATGAAAACTTGGTTCTACATGTAGCTGAGCAATCCCAATCCATCCCATTTCACTGGACTGAACAGGAAATTCAGCTTCTACCCAGGGGACTTTCCAAAGCATGAATGAAAATGTATTTTGTTAGCAGTCAGCATTTCCCTGAGGAGCAGAGCTCCCGTGCCAAGCTCAGCTCTGCTGCACACACACCTGTGTATCCTGAAGCTGAGATTCCAAACTGGCTGCATCCTTGGCAAACTTGATGCCTTTCTTCTCTGCCTCCTCCAGCAGAGTGGAGACATTGTCCAGCTCATTCTGCAAAGCAAGCAGCCCAGAGGTAACAGCACAGCCCAAATCCCACTGGGGGCTGGAACTGCACAGCACAAAACCTCAGCAAATTCCAGCTATGGCAAGACAGCAACAGAGCCCAACAGAGAGAGACAGCAAGCTGAAATCACTGAAGTTTGGCTACAAAATGGAAGTTGAATGTCAGTCCTGAAGTACAGTAACAAAACAAGAGTTAGGCTGTTGAGCTCTGATATTTAGCATTTGCTCTGATCCCTGCATTCACACTTTACTGCTATTTTGAGTTCTAGGACCATGTATTTCAAGGAATCATTAATTCAGGGATCATCAGGGTGGCAGCTGGGTCTAAAGCATCACTGCAAGAGAAAAGGTTACTGCCAGGTGCCACTTCTGGGCTACACTACTGTTATATACAGTGAGAGACAGCCTGAAAGCTTCCTCCACAGAGAGCTGGGCCATTCCCTTTTAGCTGGATTTACCTGAAGTCCTCATGGCTGTGGTTCAGAAGTCAGCTATGGCTGCCTTTTGCCTGTTTGCTGCATTTCTCAGAAAAATGGGCCTGTGCTTACAATCCCTCCCTGCCAGGCTCCCAGCTTGGAGCACCAAAACAAACCTGTGGCCACCATCAATTTTTGCTCATCCCTATGGAAAAGCTCAGCTCAATCTACTCAATTCCACAGCCAAGCTAAAAACCTGTGGACTGTGCAGAGCTCCCTGCAGGATTTGCTCTCCAGGATGGAAGGCACACCCTCCAGAGCCACTGGAACTCCCACACAGCCCAGGATGCTCAGGATTGATGGCACAGCTGTCAGCTCTCCCAGCCAGAGGCACATCACCACTCTGAGGCCTCCCAAGTCCATGAGAGCTCTTGCTGAGGTCACCTCCCACAGCAGGCACATGGCCACAACGTGGGAGTTCCTTGCCTGTTTTCCAGGATTTTAGGACTTCCAGAGCCTTACCTGCAGCTTGTTTGTCTTCTCTGCCAGCTCCACCCTCAGCCTCTCCCCTTCTGACACCTTTGCAGTCAGCTCCTGCACCTGAGCATCGAGTTTCTTCCTCTTGTGCTCAGACTCTGCCTTCACCTGCTGCAGCACCTTCACCTCACAGGCCAGCTCCTTGTTGTCAGACTCCAAGCCTTGCTTGTTCTTTTCGAGGTTTGCTTTGAACTAGGGAAGAAAAAAGGAAACAACTTCAACTCTTCGTTGTAGGTCAGTATTTCCTGCTACAAATGATTCTGCAGATCAGGTTTCCACATTCAGAGAGAAGCCAAGTGCTCAGCAGGATGTGAGCAGGGAGTGTTTGTAACTTTGTGTGTCTCAGGTAAAGACTGGGGGCATTCAGGGTGTTCTCCCCCAGGCACCACAGGTAAGAGTGAGGAGCAGCAGAGGCAGGATCTGGGGTGGCAGCACTGGAAATGACTGGTTTGGTAGCACTGCAAGGAGGAAGGAATGTGCCCATTAACAGATCAGCATGGCTCATGTCACAGAAATAAAAGGGAGGATAGGAACCAAAGCTGCCCTGATTTGAGTAGGCAGAGCAGACTGGAAGTGCAGAACAAAGCAACTCTCAGCACTGCACTGACATTTGTCAAAAGCCTTTAAAAAGGTAATAATTGGCATAAGGGATGTTTAAGTGTCATTTTTGCTGTATCACCAGAGCTGACACCCATCTTGTCACAGGAGCTTTGTTTCAGATTGCAGGGTATTTTTCTATCTTTTCATGCTCTTATTGAGAATATTTATTGAATAAAGAGCAGAAGACATGCAGAAGATTTTCAGGTGAATAAAGCTGGTGAAAATCATAATTTAACTACTACATTTCCCACTTAATTTAGAACACTAAAGAAGCTTGTGCAGTATTCAAAATACATAAAAACACCACCACAGGATAGGAACTGTCCACACACACATTTGTGAATGACCCCATCTGTAATTTCAAAAACTAGATACTTCTTTTTTTGGAATAATTCTCCTGAACAAGGCCAGGAACCATGTGATGCACCTGTGCCTCCTGCTGCCTGCTCTGCTGCTGGTGACCAGAGGACACAGCACAGATGTGTTGCTGAACAGCTGCAATATTGTCAAACCAACATGGTAAATCTCAACAGCTGGGATGGATTTTCAGAGGACAGCTCTGTGATGATGGAAAACCTCATCTCAGGTCTGGAAGAAACCACACTGCCCATGGTACTTATAAAAACCTCCGAAGCAGAAAGTTCATTGTCTTCTTACCCTTTTGGCCTGTTCAAGCTGTTCAGAGAGCTCCTCCAGGGCAGTAGCATGCCTCTGTCTGATCTCCTGGATCTGAGCTTCATGGTTTTTGGTTTCCTCCTCAATTGCTTTCTTCAGTTCAGCCACCTCCTGCTCTCGCTTCGTCCTGGAGGAAGCACAAAGGGGCAGAAAAACAAAAATCAACTATTCTGTTTTTTATAAACCAAAGGTAAATTTCAATGGTGCTTTCTTACACAGACCATGATCCTACCTCAGCTCCTGCTGTGCTGCAGTGGTATCCAAAGTATCTTCCAGTTCAGTTTTCAAAGCCTCCAGCTCTTCACTCAAATCCCTTTTCTGCTTTTCTGCCTTGTTCCGTGACGCCTTCTCAGACTCCAGATCCTCCTGCAGCTCTGCAATCTGAGCCTGCAGCTCCCTGATCACTTTCAGTGCGTTGTTCTTCTGAACTGCTTCCTCATCCCCCCTGTCAAACAGGCACCACAGGTACTGGGATTTCACCTCCTCTCATCACCATCTGCCTAAATTATCTACAAACACAGCTTAACTTCTAAATTATCTACAAACACAGCTTAACTTTTCCACTAGAATAAAATAAATATAGAAACTTATAGAGTGGTTGGGTTGGAAGGGACCTTAAACATCATCAAACTCCCTTTCCATGGGCTGGGACACCTTCCACTATGCCAGGTTGCTCCAAGCCCTGTCCAACTTGGACACTTCCAGGGATGGATGAAAGATACCACAGATAAAACAAAGGTGCACTATCAGAATTATCAAGCCTTAGTTTACAGTCAAGTATTCCAATTCTGTAGATCTCAACACTGTCCCAGAAATGTTCCATCTGTAGAATTTTCTCTTCCTGCAAAATTATACTTAAAAAATACAGATGGTGTTCAGCATAACATGGGACTGCAGGAGAATGACACAAACCCAGATAAAGTCTGTCCTGCGCAGCATTTGGGTAAGACCCAATGAGAAATACACATTTTTCCCTCCTGAGGCTGAATTTTGGGAGATTAAAAATGCTTCCAGAACCCAAACACTGTTATACCACGTGAAACTTTTTTTTATTTTTAGGTTTGTAGAGCAAGGATGCTGAGGGATGCCTGAATTCCTGTAAATTTGCCCTGTCTGTGCACAGCACAGGGGTCAGAGCTGCTGCTATTGCCAGCTCTGACTGCAGCCAGTGAAATTTAGTTTCGGGGAGCAGCTTTGTCCCACACTGACCTGGCCACAGCAGCCTGCAGCTCCTCCTCCTTCTTGGCCAGCTGGATCTTCAGCTCCTCAATCTGGGCTTGCAGCTCAGCTATTTGGTCCTGCAGGTCTGTTGTTTCCCCATCCAGTTTTCTTTTGGCTTTCTCTAACTCTTGACGGGTCTTCTCCTCCTTTTTTAGGCGTTCTAAAGGAAGCAAAGAATTAAATTCCCATGGAATTGCTCCTCATGTCACCCTCAGGGAGTTTGGGGTGGCAGGAAGGGTGGGAAGTTTCATTTCTGCTGCCTCAATTCTTTCTCTAGTCTGCAGAAAAATGAAATAGCAAAGGAGAACTGCATGACTTAGCCAGAAAGTCAGGGGAAAGTCTCTGAAAATTGTGAATAGTTTGAGATGAGGCAACAGAAACATCTTGGTAGAAAATAAGGAGTGGGATCTAACAGAGCAGCATGAGCTGTTAGGCCAGATAATCATCGACATCAACACTCAAAAAAGAAGATAAACTGTGGACTGGAAACATGGCACAGCTTTGGAAGGGCTAGGCCAGACTCCAGAAAGTCTACTGGAAAATGGCATAGCTTAAAGTAAACTTGAATAAACCACTTTACAAGTACCTGGGCAGTTTAATCACATCCCATCAATATTTAGCAGAACTCTGCAACCCTGAGAGCTCCCTCCCAGTAATTTACTTGTGGGATACTCCAGCCCTGAGGAATTCTTTGGGACATCAGCAGGACCACAGCAATCAAGGACATGCAGCTGGCCTGCCTGTGGCAGAATCAAGGCAGATCCTGGCTGTGCTGCCCACACCAGCTGGTGAGCAGGGCTGGAACACATCTCAGAAGGTTTTGCTGAGCACAGCCTCAGCACAGCTCTAAGGGCACTGGCATAAATTTAGAATTCTAAGTGATAGCAGGAGTTTACCCTTGTTCAATACTTTGTGGCTCCTCAGTGCAGAGATTTCCCTCACACCCTTCCTAAACCTCCTTCTGGACCAGATGGAAAGGGAGCCATGGTCAAGAATCACCTCAGAGCCATCCTGGGCTATTTGGGATTTTCCAGACAACCGAAAGTAACACTGCTTTTCTCCAAGCAGTTTCACATTCCAAAAGAATTGTACTTTTTCCTCTGTTTTTAGGTGAAGTTCCTGGTGAGTGACAGTTACAGCAGTGTCACAAGGCCCAATTTTGTAATTGAGAAAGTTCACAGCAAATTGAATTAATTTTTTTCCCCAAATATCGGTGCCTAGCAGTGCCAAGTCTCTAGCAGAGAGACATTAATGGCTTCTTGAATCATCTCCAAGAGTAAATATCATTTTACTCCGCTTTCCTAGCCAAGAAATTGCATGCCTTAAATATAAGCTTTAATTTCCACTTCTAAGGTCATCAGTCTTGGAATGGCTCTGTACCCAAACACATCTGTCAAGTTCCTAGTCCTGACTTAAGCACAGAGCTACTCCAGCATTATTTTCCAGTGAGTAAAGCTTACTTAGACCCATCTTAAAGTCTCTGAATGCAACTGTTGAAGACAAGGTTCATCAATCACTGCTACTCCTGTTAGTTCAATACCTTCCTACACAGATAAGGTAAAACTTTGATATTCTTCCAGAAGCACATCAGCCTTAAAATATGTAGCAAGACGGGCCACAACACACCAAGTGCAAGAACTATTCCCAAATTAGGGCACAGAGAACAACTTTCTCTATTATTTTGCAATTTTGACTTGGCAGCTCATTAATGTTGCACAGTAACTGTAGTAATTAAAATTACATAAAATCAACATAAAATCAAGAAGGGTTGCATATGGGGCAGGTTTAACTTGTGACAACACTGGCGAAACAAGCAGAAATAAATGGCTAAAATTCCATTTTAGATGGAATTATGGAATTGTTTGGGTTGGAAGAGACCTTAAAGCTCAGCTCATTCCAACCCCTGCCTTGGGCAGGACCAGACCAAGCTGCTCAATAAAAATAAAGCACTATAAAATAAAATATATTTATAAATATAATGAAGATAAATATTAAGAAAAGCAAAACAATCGAGATTTCCTTATTGAAAAACAATCTTGGAAGCCTAAAGAGTGCCTGCTGCCATTCCTGCAGGAACACATTGCTCTGGTGTTAGAGAAAAGTGGGAGAACTTCCCAGGAGCCAGGATGTTTTCGCTTGGTGCAAATGGATACAGGCAACAGCAGGAATTTCTCAGTGTGTCTGTAAAGGAAATGGATTCTCAAAAATGAGAACCTGTCAAGTTCAACAGGAGAGAGACTGAGCAGCCAGATGGAAGAGACAGAGATTTCCTTCAGGAATTGGCTGAAGCAGCAGCTCTGGAGCGGGCGCAGCTCTGTCCCCACTGCAGCCCTGTCCCCAGTGATCCATCCCCTCCTGGCAGCAGGGCCAGGCTGCTCCCAGGTACAACAAACCTTCCAAATCAGTGATCATCATTTCCTGCTTGTTCTTCAGTTTGGCCAAGTTTTTGGCTTTTTCTTCTTCTTCAGCCAGCTGAGAAGAGCATTCAGCAATCCGATCCTCCATCAGCTTCTTTTCCTGGGGAGGAGAAAGGGGAGGAAAAATTATTTTAACACAACTTCAGGAGACCCCAAGCAATGCAAATAAAGCAATGTACAAAACCCACAGAGGGGTGTCAGAGAGCACAAGATTCTATTACAGACTTTGTTTCTAATAGAGATTTCATTTCAAGTGATCGCCAATATTAAGGATCAGTTGGAATTGTTTGGAAACATGAACACTTATTTTCCAAGAGAGACCTGGAATTCAGCACACAGCAGGCCTGGCTTTAGGGCAGCATTGGAAAGCTGTTTGCAGAGAACAATGGCAGCTATAAACAATTTTTCCAGCTCTAAGATTTGGGAGAGTCATGAAACTGGGAAGAGTGTGTGACAAACTCCCTCTGTAATGTCAGCCCAAACTCATCTCCAGCGTCTCAGCTTTGCCCTGGTCACACCCCGCAAGTGTCCAAATGTCCCCAAACCTGTGACAGCAGCTCTGGGAGCTGTCCCTTGGCATCTCCACCCTGCACACTGCTCTCACCTTCAGGAATTTGGAATTTTGGTCCTCCAACAGTAGGATCTCCTCCTCCATCTTCTTGATCTTTGCTTCAGCTGTCACTTTTTCAAGCTGCAGCTTCTGCCGAGCTCCTTCCTCCTCATCAAGTTGTTCCTCCAGGTCCTGGGAAGAGAGACAACTGCATCTGTGCATTTTCCTGGTTATCCATGTGGTAACATTTAGGCTTTTTTAATTTAGTGACAAAGATGTGTTATTTTGAAAAGCCTCTTGCCCTAACACACACTAAACACACATTTGCTTTGTTAGATTTCATTTGCAGGATCAATGATCTGGTAAGGAGTTAAGGGCCATGGAATACACATGCAGTTCTTGATGCTCTGAATTCCAGCTCTGGGTGAAATGTGCTGTCTAGGAAACTCACACTCACTGCCACAGTCTTCACCTTCCTAATTCCAACTACAAAATAAAAATCTGTAATTAATGACAACCAAATCAGATCAAGCTTTATGTCAGAGACTTCCCAGCACACTGCACCTGAATGGTGGAAAACACCAGGATCTGGCAAGAGATTCCACAGGAAACAACTCTCCTTATTTCAATATCACAGCTGAGCCACTTCAGTTATTGACATAAAGAGCAAAAAAGCAATAATGCCCTGTGCTTCTGAGGCTTTAAACATGATTCATATAAATACGATTAATAGACATTTATTTAAAGGCATCATAAGCTGTAAGAAGTGCAGCTTATTCCCTCTTCAGCTACTTCTAACATTCTGAAAGAAAGGTAAGTTCTCAGCTACTCCCTTTTTCAGGACCACCATTATTTAAAAGGAAGCATCTAAATAATCTGATTTTCAAAAAAACCTCAATCAAGTATTTGGAGGAAATGATATTGTCTTAGTAAAGTCAAATGAGGAATATCCTTCATGATGTTGCCTGGATTTCAATCAAAAAGGAATATTTCTCTTCAGTCAAAAAAGAACATTTCTCTCCCAAGTGACACCATCCATCAGTCTGTCTGTAAGCCCCGTGCAGTCTTGCCTGCTTCCTGCCCAAGGGAGGAGAGGAGACTCGAGGAGGAGAAGAGAAGAGAAGAGAAGAGAAGAGAAAGATCGGAAGAGCACACG
>VWZP01010431.1:63134-95932 GCA_013396995.1 Dicaeum eximium | reverse complement strand
AGAGAATTCATCTTATTCCACTCAGGAGCCAAGTTCCTCTGTCCTGTAGAGATGCTGAGGAAGCTTCCCTCAGCTTCTCCTACTTCTCCACCTCCAGTCACTGAGAACCATACCTGGATATGGCCCTGCATTTTCTTCTTCTCATTCTGCAATATTTGGTTTCTTTCCTCCTCCTCCTCAACCCTGGACTCCAAATCATGAAGAATTTCTTCCAACTCTTGCTTTTTGGCAGCCAAGCGAGCCCTCATCTCCTCAGCCTCTGCAAAGAGCTCTGTCTCAGCCTGGAGCTGCTCTGCAAGGATGTTCTTCTCCTCCAGAACCTGCAAATACAAAAGGCAGTAAAGTTTTAAAAATGACACTTCAAAGTCTTTCATGAGAGATTATACCTGTGGCAACTACAAAGGTACTTAAAGGCCATGTTCTGCTCGAATTCCTGCCTCCCATGTCCCCATCCCAAACCAAAGACTTCCAGAAGAGGCTTTAGCAGCAGCCCAGCAGCATTTCCTGCACTGCTCCCTGCAGAGTGGCAGAGCAGTGCCATGGGCTGATCCTGGCACTTGGAGTCACTGGAACTTGTGGCCAGTCTCAATCCCCATCCTTGAGGATGCCACTTGTCACTGGACAGGGAGTCACTGACTGCCACCCTTGGATTGCCCCTGTCCAGCCAGCTCCTTATCCACTGAGGACATCCATGAGCTCCACATCTTTCCAGTTCAGAGACCAGGATGCCACATGGGACAGTGACAAATGCACAAGTGTAGGTAGATGACACTGAAATTGCTCTTCCTTTATTCCCCAAACTTTGCCATCACAGAAAGCCACCAAATCTGTAGAGTTGTCCCAAGGGTTTGCCCACAGCTTGCCCAGCCCAGGCACAGAATGACACTGCCACTGAACTTCTCCTGTAAACCAGGAAAGGCCACAAAAGCAGGTTTTGTTTTGTTAACATGTTTCTGCATCCCTGGAGGAGCAGCTCCTGCTGTATCTTCCTATTCCATATTACAGCAGAGTGGGAATCAGCTCGCCTGATTCTCTTTTGCTCCCCAGCTTGGCTCCCTCAATGGGACAGAGCACAATCCATGTCCTGCATATCAAAAGCTGATCTTGGACACAAACCTGTTGATGTTTCCTTTCCATTTCCTCAAGTTCTGCCTCCACTTTTGTCTGTTTTTCTTTCACCTTCATCAGCTCCTCATCCTTGGCTTGAAGTTCTTCTTCCTGACGAGTGACCTGAAGAAGAGGCTTCACCTGCAAAGTTTGAAATGAAAATGTCAGACCCTGCACTCACCCATTTATAGGTGAATGAAACAGAAAAGAACAGAAGAGAAGGAACCTTGGTGAAGACTCTCCACCACTGCCAGTGCCTCAGCTTCAAATATGCAGCACAATTCCTCTGCAGGATTTTCAGTGCACTCAGCTGCTGCTGCTTCTTTGCAAAGGCCCTGAAGACAGCAAAAATTTTGTGTTAAGTACAGCTGACCACCATTTAATTTTTAGGTTACCCAACCTTAAAACACTTACAGACCACAAATAAGCTTATTTATAAGTTTCAGTAACTACACTGAATTTATGAGTTCTTGCTCCTATAGAGTCAGAGCAAGAGCTGGATTCACCATTTCCAATAACTAAAAATGCTGTTTGCTCTTACTCTCAACAGGCTTTTTTCTTAAAAAGAAAAAATCAGGATGGATTAGCTACTTCCATTTTTAAAAAGCAGCTTTCCAAAGTACTTCCAGGAATCTCCAGTGGGACAGGCGGAGAGACAAAGGAATTTGCACTGTAAGGGTTGTGTGTGCCACAAAGACAAGAGCAGGGAAAGGAGATATTGTTAAGGAATGAAGGTGCAAATTCTTCGCTGGCAAAAATCCACTTAATACCCAGGATACAATTACAGTTCCTCAGGCAACACACTCAGAAAATCTGTCCTGAAATAGATGCAGAGAGACCCAAAGGCAGATGCAGTCCCAAGGCCACACTCACTTCCTGGCCAGGTATCCCCTGCACACTGCCTGGAAGAAGATGATGATGTCTGTGATCTTCAGATCCCGCTCTTCTTCCAGGTGTGCCAGCACTCCAGCTCGGAAGAAGATCTTGCTCTGTCCAATTCTGTACAAGTTGGGGTCCAGCTCCAAGGCTCTGATCTGAACAAACAGGCAAAGGCATTGTTGTTACACCAAGAAAAGGACAGTTTTGGGGAATTTTTCAATGTTTGACAATATTTAGATATAGACACTTACCATACGCTCACAGGCTTGCTTACCATCCATGAAACCTTTGGGAATTGCATTGGGAGTGAGGATCTCATACCTCAAAGGCAAATGAAAGAAACACCTTTAAATTCAGCAATAAGCAATGGGATTTATAGTATAAATTTACAGCATAAACTACAGTGACCAAGTGTACAGTTAGGGAATTTCTCCAGAAAGCTTTTCCAGCAGCCAATTTTGGATTGTTTCCCCTTCCCTACTGTCTTTAGAATAAACTGTAGCAGTCAAACACATGAAGTTCAAGGCCTCACGATAAGGTTTTGATTTTCTTTGAGATGGGCTGGGGGAGGCAAGAGGAGTGTGGGGTCTTCAACTATTTAACAAGGAACTTTAGCTGCTAAGAATTCAACAGACTGTTGCTGCTGTTACCTCTGCCTGAATTCCTGGAACACGATCCTGTTTGGGAATCCTTGCCGACAAATCCTAATTCCTTCCAAAACCCCGTTGCACCGGAGCTGATCTAGAACCAGATGTGGGTCCAGTTTTCCAGCCTGGACAAAACAAAACAAGGATGATTTTAATTGGCAGTAGTGGCAAACTGTACTTCCAGTTTTTCAGGCCAAAAGCCAACCGAGTGAATCAGGGGACGTGCAGGGAATTCTGAGAGGATGCTGCTCAGCGTGACTGGAGAAGGAAGACCCAGCCAGGATGCAGGACTTAGTGCAGGTGAGAAGCAATGACAAGCAAGCAGGAGTGGCCTGCAGCCCCTACCCTCTTCTCGTGGTTGGGGATGATGCAGCGCACGAAGTTGGGGTTGGTGTTGCGGAGCGTGGCCATCAGCTTGGTCAGGGACTCCTTGTAGAGCTGGCCCACGGTGCGGAACATCCCCTTCTTGGTCTTGTAGGCAGAGCCAAAGGCCGTCTCGGTGATGCCGGTGACCTGGTCCAGCCCCACGATGCGATCCACTGGTGGGGACAAGAGGGAAGGGCTGAGTGGCCCCTGGGCTGGCAGGGGGGCGGGTGGCACAGGAGCAGCAGCGGAAGCTTGGGGACAATGCCGGGAGTGCCGGCGGGCGAGGCAGCGCAGCGGGGACCGGGGACACTGTGCACAAGCTTGGGGACCAAAAGCCACAAACTGATCCAGCACAGGAGTGTAGCTTCAGGAGGTACAGGCTGAGATATCCAGCTCTTTACTTGCAGTTCTACATGACCAGGAAAGCCGTTTTCTGCATTTAAGTCAGCTTTATAGAGATTTTACTGCTCTTATTCTCAATGGGCTTTTTTCTTAAAAACACAAAATCAGGATGGATTAGCTACTTCAATTTTTAAAGAGCAGCTTTCAAAGTACTTCCAGGAACATCCAATCCAAAATCCCAGCTTCCAGGCAGCTTTCTATCTGAGTTCTTACAGTGCACAGCGTTTCTGGATTGAACATTTGGCATTACACATCTGTGCATGAAAAGTCACTTATGTCAACGAGATAGATTAAAGCTGAGTTTAATTCATGTTTTAATAGAAATTCACAGAAGTTGGAAATAGTGTTTTTTCAGTGACAAGAGGGGAAAAAATATCTGCCAGACTTGTGCTCAGCTGCTATTTTGAAGGGTTCTTCCCATTTTTAAATACACCTGCAAAGACCTCCCTATCCAAAAGACAAGTTTCAAACCAGGAAAACTCCACACCAAAGCACTTCCAAGCTGCCACAAGGCATCACAACTGAGATTGTTCTCTGATTTTTTTTTAACATTTTGGGTAAGGATCTCAAGGGTTCATTTTCCAGAAGCACAATTAGAAATGTGAGTGCCATTATTAAAACCATGAAGGTGATTCCATGTGCATGTCAAGAATTATGTAAACAGTTCACTAAAAGATACATGGGTGGCTTAACACCTCAGTAATTACAGCTGGTGCTTCTTCGGACTGAGCAAATCCCAACATTTGTGGGTTCTCCATGAAATCCAAGCTGGGCAGCCAGAAACAAGCAACAATTGGTAGGCTACAGTTTCAATTTTGTCACGTTATCTTCCAATTCATTTAAACCAAAGTAGAGGGAATTATGCTTTGCTACCAGAATTATCTGACAAATAACGGACACTGTTTTAACTTCTCCCTAATATTCAACTGATCAAAGGTCTATTAAAAAAAAAAAAAGGAAAATTAAAAGCAGAGAAACACAGGGCAGCAAATTTAAACAACCAGTTGTAAGTCTTGCATGGAGAGCAGAGCCAAGATCCTCCACAGGGTTTTGAACACAAGAATTAAACTTATTAAAATTGGAGAAATAAGTAGGTGGTAAGGTGTTTATAAGGTCATGTCCCAAATATTTGTTTTGAAGCAGAATTCTGTCCCAAATCAGACATGGGATAGAGATTACAGGGAGTCAGTTTTCTAGAGGATTAAATGATTGTCAATATGAGAAACCTGCACCCACCAGGCCCCACTGAGGACTGCAACCACTCAGCTTTTTTTCACCGTGTACTTCCTACAATTTGGCAAACAGGTCTGATCTTGCACAGTTTTGGTTTGCTCCCCTCTGTGCTCCATCTCCAGGAAGGTGATTTATATTTCAAACAGGATTATTGGAGTTAAATGTAAACTCTGCCTATAGGTTTAAAGCATAGACTGCATGACTGGACCGTCAGTCCTGGCTGAAGCCTCTCCAGGAATTCCTTTAGGAACACCCCTGGTTTCCTCAGGGATGGGATGTACCAGGAGTGGTGAAAGATAAACCCAAAATCTGAAGGCACAACCTCCACATCCATGTGTTTCTAAACTTGGGGAGAGGAATCCAAGAAGGATGAGGAAGTTGAATTAAATATCTAAAGTGTCTTCAAAGACATTCCAAGTGCATTTCTTGATTTCTCAATACCTCAGAAACATCTGCAGCTTATACAAATATTTAAATTATTAGGCTTTTAAATAAAAGAACAATTCCAACAAGGCTGGAAGAAGTTTATTTCACTTTCTACCCCCAGGAAAACTGCAGCACTCATCCTGATACTTCAAAACATTCTTGAGCTCTCCTCCCAGAAGGACACAGCCACCTCCTAAAACACGCTAGAGTTTTGTCAATGTTGGACTGCAGAAAGAAGCTTGATAGTGTTCCAAAGCTTTTGCATTCTCTCAAATGCTTGGAGCTACCAGAATTGTCACTTAGAGGCAATTCTACATCTCCTGATGGAACCAGGAAGCAACAAACCTTTTCATCTGCAATGCATAACTGGAGATGCTTTGTGTGTGTGTGCAGCAGCAGCTGGACAGGAATGCACTGGGGGCCCCATGGGGGCTGGGGGGTTTTACCTAAATTCAGCATGAAATGAGAAGTTCATGCAAGCCTACGAGCAAAAATGGTTCTCCTGGAGGTCCAACAGCCCTGCCTTTAGTAGGCCTACTGTTTTATATCCATTCACCTGGTGGCTCATGAAGACCAGAAATATTGTCATAGAAACAGGCTCTCTGAATATTCTGAATCTCTAAGGCAGAGAAACAGCAGAAACAGAAAGACAGAAGAGCAGATACACAAGACACTTGAGTTAGTAAAAATAACAAGTTCATCAATTGCAAACACACTTCACTGTGCTACAAAAACAGTTAGGCCACAACATATTCCATGCACATTTCAATGGTCTGTGGGAACAGGGTTTGAGGATTTGGACCAAAACACAACTGCTCTGTGTGTGTCCTCCAAGGGAAAGGAACAGATCCCCAACCAAAAGTTCTTTATAGCTTCATTAAAGCTGCTCTCCGGGGCTGCCCAAAGAGGGAAACTCAGCATTAACCTCCAGCACCACCTAAAATCACAAGCTTCATTTCCTCCTCAAGTAACAAACTACAGGGTTTATATTCTATGACATGTAAATATACTCTAATCAGTAGACTGTGATGTTAAAAAGCAGAAGAGAAAAGTCCCTGTTTCTGCTTTTTGGAGTAATTTGGTAGAAGTACTGATAAATACTTTCAGGTGATGGGCAGGTACCCTGGCTGAGCAGCAGTGTACAGTTAAAACAGGATTGGATTTAAATGTGCAACATCTCAGCACTGCTATGGCTGTTAATGCAATTAATTTTAGGATATGTGGATTTCCAGAGTACCACCCACCACTGCACAGGAAATAACTGTGCTGCTGCTCACAGGAGACAATGTTTACAAAGTGTTACCAACAGCAAGAACCACCACAGCTGCTCACACTCAGGACTCCACTGCAGCAAGTCCCAACCAAGAGTTTTGGATAAGATTCCACATGAAATTGGACACAGAGAAACAAGTAATAAGTGAGTATCAGTTCCAGTAATGAACATGAGAAGCAGCTACTCAGAAATGGTACATGTGCAAGGGACCAGAGGTGCAACTCAGCTTCCTTGGTGTACTTTGGGCACTAAATAAGAGAGAAAATGCTGTAGATATTTACAATGGAGAAGTGGAGGGTGAGGAAGGAACAGCCATAGAAAAAACCCCAAACAACTCATCCAGCAAGGTGAAAACCCCAACAATGTGTGCTCAGAGCTCTCTTACCATCCTTCCAAAGCTCAGCCACGAATTTGTCTGAGGACTGGTGCAGGAGCGTGGCCACGTTGTCGTTCAGGGGGTCCATGTTCTTCATCAGCCACTCATCTGCCTTGTAGTCCACCTGCAGGGCAGCCAAGGGGCACAGGCTCAGAGCAAAACCAGCTTTAGGTTTCTATTCCTCAGCATCAAACATCAGAGGTGTTTTCCTCTCACTGTCAATGCTCAGAATCACAAAGGTTGGAAAAGAGCTCAGAGCTCAGAGTCCAACCCTGCCTGCCCATGCCAGCCCTAGGTGTTCACATTTGCTTGCTGAACCTCCTTAGAGCAGCTCCAAGTACCACAAGTTTGTTGTGCTTTTGAAAGAGTAAATGGGTGCTTTCTTTAAAATTCAGCAATCTGACTTCTTTCTTACTGACAGCTGGGTGGTTATTTGCTGCCCAGTTTATTGCCAAGACAAGGTTTCACTGTGAAGATGTAAAACCAGCTCTAGGACAGACACCAATTACTTTATCTAGATTACTGGAGAGTAAATTAGGGATGGGCTGCAGCATGATTTTTTAAAACTTCTCTAGTGTATTTACATTTAAACACTTGGTTCTATACAGAAAACAAAGTTCTTATCTTTAAAGGGCCAAACCTGTGGTTTCCAAATAAACCCCAGCTCAGCTCAATGATAAAAAATCATTGATACCAACCTGGGATTCATCCCAACAGAAGGAGCCCTAAAATTCCCTAAGTCCAACAAAATCTCTGTAGACCAGCATGGTTCTGCTTCAACCAAGGCAGAAGTTGTCTATTTTTGCACCCAGGTTTTGGAAGGAAATCAGAGTACTTTCCCCAAAGCAACATTTCCAAACAAGAATTTCATGCTGAACCCTTACCTTCCCTGCATAGTGAATAATGCAGAAGTCTGCTTTGTCCTTTAGTTGTCTTGGCTTTTGGAACTTGGAATGAGTTCCTTGCTCTTGGACCAATTTTTCCACAAATGTCTTGTCAGTAGCTTTAGGGAACCAGCATTCTTCATCCAGCAATGCCAACACACCGGGAGGATTTGCCTGAAATGCAGTTTGATAATGTGTTCACGTTTTATATAGGTGTATGTGTATATATATATTTTTTTTTAAGTTTAATATTTCCAGCACACCACTGAACATCACAATAAGGGTAGTCCAAAAGGCTTCAAGCCTAATTTCAGTTAAAACAAGCTGTGGGGGAGTCCAGGTCAAGAAGGATGTTAAGGCTGATTCAAACAAACTCATTCCAATGTCCATGGAGACACCCCTGAGCTGCTCCAGTGCTGACCACAGCCTTGCTTTGCAAGGGTTTATATCTGAGAGAATGCAAAGTTCACCCAGTTGGTGAGAGATGTTTCAATGTACCTGGCATCACACTTACAGAACAACTGTGAGGGTACTGAGGTTTGCTTTTAAATTAATAAATAACTTGAGGTATTTTAGGATATTCACCTAAACATGTCCACACTGAAGGCAGCCACATTTGTCCCTTGAGGCTTTTTGGAGGAGATTTTACCTTCCAAGGAGGCAGAACTTTCTAAGTTGCACACACGAAGTGCAGACCTTTGATAACTGAAACAGGATTTCCCTTTTCCCACAGGAAAACAGGAATGCAGCTTTTCTGCTGGTCAGGATGTACAGCAGCCCTGGGAGCTCACCTGCACCCCAGGACACACAGAGAAAGGCAGGGAGGAGTAACTGCACTGGCCCAGGTTTAATTTAAAAGGTTTAATTTTAAAGGTTCTGAGACAGAAAGAACAAACTTTCAGGTGTCTCTGTTCTCTGTTTACAGTGACTAAAACCACTTCTAAGATCCTGTTTTCCTATCTGCAAGGCAATTTTCTGAGGGAAAACTCTACTCTACATGAAGTTTCAGGAATTTTGCTATTGATTTCCAATGAAGGAAGTCTACCACGAGTGTTGGAAAAACTTTCTACCTGAGTCCCAAAGCTCCTACACCACAATGGCACAGTTTAATGACACTGACAGGATTAATGACTTCATTAGTACCAGGGAAAAAGGCATAAAAATAGCAACTTCCTATCTTGAGCTGTGTTTTACACTGACATAAGGGCAAATCCCCTCTGGATAAATCCTTTTATTAACAATATATGGTATTTTAGATTTGAACTTCAGCATTCCAGTTAATTCCCTTTTAATGACAGCTCCACAAGAAATGTCTCATTTGCAGGCAGCAAAATACACAGTCAGCAATCCAAGCTCTCCTCCTCAGAGCATTATTCATGTGCAAACTTACAGGTCTTTCAATTAAGTCAATGCAAGGCTGCAGATCCAGGCCAAAATCAATGAAGTTCCACTCGATGCCCTCTCGCTGATATTCCTCTTGCTCCAGGATAAACATGGTGTGGTTGAATAACTGCTGCAGCTTCTCGTTGGTGTAGTTAATGCAGAGCTGCTCAAAGGAGTTCAGCTACAAGAATAACATCAGTATTCAAGAATGAGTCAGTGACAAGACACAACAGATCTGGAGTCAGAAATTTGACTTTATAAGGAAATTCTCCAAAACTTGCAAAGTTCAACTACAACGTAAAGAAAACTGGAAAGCAATTCTACAAATCTCCATTACATAAATTATAGTAGGAACAACTATCACACATGAAAGAAGGATTAAAGATTGAATTATGATTTTTTGGCATTGCCAAAGCCTTTGTAGACCCCAAACAAACCCCTCGCGTAACCTCGGAACACACTGCTTTCAGTGCCTCTGCAGCGTGTCCTGATCCCACAGAAACAAGGAAAAGGAAAACCTGAGCAGGGATATTTCCAAGTACCTCGAAGATTTCAAAGCCAGCAATATCCAGGATTCCAATGAAAGAGGCTCCCTGACGTTTGGTCCTGTCCAGGGCTTTGTTGATGCGGTGAACGAGCCAGCGGAAGAGGCGCTCGTAGGTGGCCTTTGCCAAAGCTTCCACTGCAAAGTCCGCCTGAAAATCCAAACAGGAACATTTATTTACCCTGGAAAAGCCATCAAAAGGACATGGACATGGATGTTATCACAATAACTCAGTAAAAGAAGAAGCTGGAGGGAGTTAATACCAGTGAGGGATGAAAACAAGCAGTAGGAACAGTCTGGAGTTTGATCAATGTTAAGAAAAATTTCTTTCTGAATTGTTCCATAAAAACAAAAGGTCTCCAAGTATTTGATAATGCCACAACATGAAAGGATGAATCCAAGAGAAAGTCAAGGAAAGGGAAAGGTTTCTTCTATTCTACAAATGATTTTTACCATATAAGAACATTTCATAAAGACAAAAAAGCTTAAACAGAGCAGCAAACACTCCAAGCCAATTTTCTTTGTTAGGAGCGAACGAGGATGAGGCAGCTTCCCTCGGCTTTTAAAGCACCTTTTAAAGCTCACCTGCTCTTTGGTCTGGGCTTTCTGGACGTAGTCCCTGCCCACTTTGATGCGGGGGGTGAGGATGGCACGGGTGAACTCCATGACGTTCATTCCCAGCAGGTGGCAGAGCTTCTGTGCGACTGGAAGGCACAAAGGGACAAAGGGAGAGCTGAGACCCTGCCCCAAGGCTGTACCCGAGGCTGGCAGAGCTCTCCAGAGGGACACAGCTGCATGTCCTCGGGGAGCAAGAAAACGCTGGATTTCCTGTCAGCTCAGCTACAAGTGCTCATTTAGTTACTTTAAAAGAGAACACATCCCTTTTCTCATCCCCAGGAAAAGGGGACAGTGTGGGGACATCGCACATCAAATCCATCATCCCAAAGGTGGCTTAAAAACTGGTTCAGTGCAGGCAGCTATGCCAGCACAAAGCAGGGACTGGTACCTTGTCCAGGGAGGTGAGGACTCCCTACCCCTGGCAGTGTCCAAGGCCAGGCTGGACAGGGCTTGGAGCAGCCTGGGACAGTGGAAGGGTCCCTGCCATGGCAGGGGGTGGAATGGGATCACCTTTAAGGTCCCTCCCAACCCAAACCAGTCTGGGATTCCAAGTATTTCACACAGAATAACACCACAGGATCAGTGCACTTTAACAGCAGAACCCTCCTGATGTCATTTCATTATTTAAGCAGTGCATTACCCATGCCAGCCCTACAGACTCCTGTTGCATCAACCCCTTTCCCTAAACACGTGGCCCAGGAGCTTGGGTGGTTGTGATTCCACACTTCTAAAAATGACAGTGACACTGAAAGTATTTTTAGGTCCAGGGAAGTGTTGCCCTTTAGCAGGAAGCTCTTCACACCACCCAGTCAGTACTTGGCCCCTTATCTTTATCATCTGATAGCTTCTTTAACTATCAAAATGAAAATAAAAAGCTGTCTTTTTCAAATCAGCATTGGAAAACAGATTTTCATACTAATACATGAGAGTTTCTGCTGCATTTTTTTTTCATTAGTATTAAAAAAAACTGTTATTGGTCTTTAATGTTGAGATTCTCTGTCTGGCCATATGTTCACTAGAAGGGTTCATGACCTGACACACAACCAGTAAAATTAGGGGAGTGTCACAAACTGAGCACTCCTTTACTTGAGCTACAAACAGCAGCATTTCTGGGCTCTGAGTATAAAAACATGCACCAGCACATCAGACAAAACTCACAACCTCAGGGGCCAAGTAGAAAGTGCTATCAGGAGCTTTAAAACAAACAAACAAAACAAAACAAGAACTTGAAAATATCAAGTAGCCATGGGATATTACAGTGCAAGGAAGAAGGGTCCCCCCTCTCCCAGAGTACCCCAAATGCCACACTCAGCTCCTTGCATAAGCCAGGGACAAAGAATTTATTGTCCCAGCCTTTCGTGTCAGTAATAAATTGTGGTTCAGGTGAGAATACCAATAAAGCACAGCAGGTGTGATCCTAACCATCACATCTCCTGGGCCACTGGAGGAGGCTGCAGCCAGCACTTCTGAGCTGCCTCTGAAGAAAATGATCCCACTTCCAAGTGCAAAGTGTCACATCTAAGGGCAGGATTCAGTCACACTAGCTCAGCTGGATTAATCTTGCACTTTAAAATAAGCATCATTCATCTGAGGACCACAGGATGGTTTGTGGCGGAAGGGACCTTAAATATCACCCAGTTCCAAACCTCCTAGTTTGTTTGCAGTGAGAAAGGGCCATTTAAAAGGTGTGACTGGAGAAAACCCTGACTGTCCTAACTCATGTTTTATTACTGCTGGGGTTTGGAGAGAAAATTCTGCATTAATTATCAAGCCAAGATAGTGAGGAGCTCCTATCAGAGGTGAACATGAACTTTATGAGATTGCTTTGAACTCCTGCCCTCTCAGCAGAAAGGTTCCTCCCCAATCTGGCGAGCATGAGATGATTCTCCAAGCACAGCTTCTGCATCCTCCTAACCCACAAAGGCTCTGTGGCTTCTCTGAGATCTGTACTTGACCCCAAGATTTGTTTATCTACATTTACCATCTCTAGGGGAGAATCTGCTTCCCATGTTCTTTGAATTGGTTCCCATCTCCGCTGCTCACACAAACTCCTTCCCATCCAAAGAGCCAATACCTGACCTGTATCACACCCAGCCTCTAAACAAGAGGAGGCCCTATCAGGACACACTGAATTCTCCAGAGGATGCAGGGAAACCTCTCACAATGAGATGTGACAAGAAAAGAGAGATCAGTTACACTCAATTTCTTCAGAAAGATGCAGTAGCATAGACCACATCACCAAATTTTTAAATACAAGAGGACAAAAATATGCTTTAACTGTGATCTGAGCTTTTAATCCTTTTAGAATTAGAATTCTTTTTGGCTTTAGAATTTTGTACCCAGTACTATAAATATCCAAGAGTATCAATATATTTATAGCCAGTGCTGTAATCCAGAATTGATGTCTAAAAACCAATGGTAATGCAACTAAAGTCAAGACAGCCAAGCAGCATCTCTATCCATATCACACCTTCCACATGGACAATGACCCACGTGGGTTCTCCAAACCAGCAGGAAAAGCCCAAAAAATTAACCCCTCCCCCATCTTTTCTCCTCACTGCAACACAAGAAGTGTCAAAAGCCAGGTCAGTAACTACTGACCTTTAACCCCCACCTGGGCAGCAGCCACTGCCCTCAGAAAGGACAATTTTGGGCTTTGCAAGTGACCCACGTGCTCAGCAGTTTGGGACAGCTCCAGAATGAGACTCAGACAAGAATGTGAGCTGTCCATGTGCAGCAGCTCCTGGGAATGGTGGTTCCCACTGCTCTTCCCACTGATGTCAGCTCTCCAAACTGTCTTTCCATGGAAACATTTCAAAGGCTGGCACTGGATCCTTCAATAAAAACCTCCAACGTACATCAGCAACTTTTTTTTTTTTTGGGGCGGGGGAAGAAATATATCTTTCAAAATGCTGATTGCATTGCAGACACTGATAAATCCAGTGTCAGCCCCACTGCCAGGACATCCAGCAATCAGCCTGTTCTAAATGCAGCATTCCTGTCTTCAGCCATTGCACCAGGGAAGTTGTGCTTGGCTCCAGGGCTCTTATCATTGGCAACAAAACTGCTCTCAGCAACCAAAGAAAACAAACTGATTGAAGCATGAACTTCTTCCTAGGGTTTAAGTCTTTGGAGAGAGCAATAAACAAGATTACAAGTAAAATACTTGTTCAAAGCTCAGCAGCAATGCAAAGAGCATAAATTCCCCTGATGGACACTTGCATTTGTCTGCAGGAGGAGATGGAAGGGGAGAGGTTTAGGAACTGCCTATTGGTGCCATCAGCCCAGGCCTGGCCCCATTTTAGCCCAGAGCACTCCCAAGGATGCTCAGCTCTGCTCTGTGCTTGGCAAGCCCTGCTGTGCACTGGCCAAAGGGCAGGAAGAGAACTCAGCACAAGTCCAAGTTCACCCTCCAGACATGAGCAACTCACCAGTGTTCTCTGGCATGGAGGCTTGGTCTGTGTTCCTCTCCTTCTTAAAGGAAATGTTCCCAAATTGCAGCACTGAGGACACCACTTTCAGCATTGCTGGGATAACAAGAGACATGTGCATCAGTTTCATGGCAGAGGGCTCAGCTGAACAAATTTTTCTTCTGTTTCTTGTATCACTTTCCTTCCAGACTCCAAGAAGAAGTTCAGGGAGGAAATACAGTTTGTACTGTGCTTTTTGGGCAAATGACTTGAATTCAACTCCAGCTGGAGTTAAGCAAACATTTTCTTCAGGCTGTCAAAGACACTGAAGCAACATTAAATTTGGTGACATTAAATTAGCAGAGTGTGTGTGTGTGTGTGTGTGCGTGCATGTGTGTGTAAGAGAGAAAAAGACACTCTGAAAATTCCATAACTCCAGAGGCTCCATAACTTACACAAGATCTCATCATGTGAAAAGCCCATGATATGCATGGCTTCCATTGTCTCCTGGAAGTTATCCTTGTCTTGTTGCCCAGGGATGGGGATGTAGCCATTAGATAAAAATCTGTAATTGTTAAATCCTTCAAGCAGCAGGTCAGCTGTGTTGGGGGAAAGAGACAGAAAAATAAGCTCAGAAATGCTGTTCACACCCACCCATGCTCTGTTCTCACTCAATTCCCCTGCTCTGCTTTAGGAAATCAGTTCCTCAGATATGGCTACAAGCCAGGACAGCAGCTTCTAAAACCCTAAAAATACAAGTGCACCTCCCAAGCTGAGGCCAGACTCAGACTCTCTCCCTGCAGCAACCTCCATGAGCTCTTTAATGCATTAAACCAGCCCACAGAACATTACCCAGATCCAGCATCATCTCAAATCCTCATCTGGAATATCCCAAAAGGAAAATCTCTACTGAAAGGTAACAGACCCAGGCAGAAATGGAGTTGGGGATTGATGATCACCTCAAGGATGTTGAGCACCAGTTTATCTCACAGAGGAGTGGACCAGTTCTCTGAAGTCTGTATCTTTATTAGCTTCACTTATCATAACCTACCAGAAACGCCCAAGGAGGGGAAAAAAACCTCAAACAGAGTTGAGATAACCACTGCAATGGCTTGAAGAAAGCCCCAGGGTTTCATTAGGTTTGGGTTAAATTTCTCTGTAGGCTGTGGGAGATGGGGCTGGCTGTTTTTAGCTGGGAACTTTGTAGCTCCAATCCAAGGATTCCCAGCCAGAGCCTGCCCAAACTGAGCTTTGGCAGGGAGAAAACATTGGTTTGAAATGCAGGAGCACATCTTATAAAACACGGGAGTGATTTCAGAGCAAAGCTACCCAACCTCTCCTTCTTTCAGAACTCACCGTTCAGAATAATTCAAACCCACCCTGTCCCACTGAAACAACAAATGCAGCCCCCAGCAGGTTTCAGATGGATATTCCCAGCTTACACTTGAGGTGCTCTCCTGCTCCAGCCAGCAGCTGGTAGAAGATGTGGAACGTCCGCTCGTCCTTGGCCTGACGGACGGCGCGAGACTTCTCCAGCAAGTCTGGCAACACCTGGAGTCAAGGTCACCTGCAATCTTTACTTCAAAACCTACAGACAGCTCCAAAGCAGGCTATGGAACTAGGCTGAGACCAAAGAGAATTTTAGGGGTAATGTGCAGAGCAGCTGTGGCTGCCCCTGGATCCCTGGCAGTGCCCAAGGCCAGGCTGGACATTGGGGTTTGGAGCACCTGGGCCAGTGGAAGGTGTCCCTGCCATGGCAGGGTGGGCTTTGAGGTCCCTTCCAACCCAAACCAGTCTGGGATTCTGTGACTGGGCTAGGTCCAATATGAACTTCTAGTGACTAAGTAAGAGGTTTCCAGCTGAGACTGGTAGAAATCCACTTTTCATCTCAGCAAACTTGGCATTTCACCCCTCCCATCCCTCGGCTGTTTTTCCCTGCATTCCCTGCTCTGTGCAGCCCCCACTGTCTGCCATGGATCAGCTGCAGTTTTGGTGAGGGGGAGCGCCCATCCTTCTCCATCACTTCTACTGAGGTCATTGCTGAACTCTTAATCCCAAAAAAGCAGCAGCTGCTGAACTCAGAAGTCCTTTATCCTCCAAAGTGCATTTATCATTCCTTCCAAGCATTGCATTTTTCCATAACAATCCACACTGCCTTTAAAAAGCTCTCAAATTCAATTTCTGTAGCAGGTAGTGCCTGATCAGCTGCCATGAGCGGTAATCTTATTTTTTTTATTTCTTGATATTCCATATTGTAAAGCAAATGTAGGACAGGGATTTGAAATGACAGTGGCAAGGATGACTTCCTGTGATGAAGAAGAAATTCCCCAAGAGTTAAATCCTCCTGTTTTCACAAAGCTCTGGGCAAAACAATTCATCTGGACTTTCCTAAAAGCTGCCTTCATTCCTGTGCTGTGATGAATGAAAAAAACCCCACTTATCATTGCAGCATATTTTGAATAACTATATATCTTTCCCAGCCTTACTGTGAAATCACATTTTCTGACAATTCCAAACACTTCATGCACTTCAGATCAACCAGTTTCAAAACACAGCAACCAAATGGAAACTTAACTACAGCATCATTTATGATCAATATTCACTTAATGTTGTTTACCAAGACTTACAACTTCATCATTTTATGGCCACTCCACTGTTATTCTCCCAGAAAACTCAAAATTACACAATACATTTTTAGCACAGAGAAAACAACTTCAGGGAAGGGCTTTCAGTGCCAGTATTTTTACACTCATAAATAAAAAGGAATCTTAGAGCTAAAACCGAATTCGCTTTGGTGTTAAATAATTAAGTATAATAGAAGGCCTTGGCTTATTGAACCTTCATCGGGACCTAGAAGAGCTGAGCAAGCAGGTGGTGGCCCAGCTCCGTCCCTGGACCAGGAGCATCCCTCTCCAGGCAGGGGCTGCTCCCAGCTGAGCTCCTGGCACACACAGAGGCTCAGCTCCTCCTTAGGAAGGCATTGGGGGATTTGCAGAAATGTTCCCAGAGCAAGCACATTTTACATGGTTTCCCTTTTTAACACACCCTGGGTTTAAAGCCAGTCTGGAAATCCTGCAGGTTTCAGAGTGTGGGATTTGGGAGTTTAGGGTTTCCAAGCACGAGGAAGCTGCTGAACCTGTGATATTTGATCAGTTATTTTGAAACAAAGGAAGAGTTGGATGCTGTCAAAGGAATGTCCAAGCGTGGCAACCTTTCATTGCATTCCAATGAATTCTAGGGTTAAAAGCAAAACAAAGCAGGGAAGCTGCACTTTGCAAGGATGTGGCAGGAAAAAGGATACAGGTCTCAATGTTGGCCCCAACAATGTAACCAGTGACATCAAAGTTAATCCTGATGAATTTGCCCTGCAAAGAAATGGAGAGGTTTTCATAATTACTTTGTTTTCTAATTAAGACAATGCCTGTCTATACCAAACATAATCCAAATGCATTCATGGATCACGGATTTCCCAAGTGCAAAGGAAACCTTTCCCCTTCCATGGACTCAGCAATCATTCCAACAGAGCACACTGCACACAAACACACTCCAAAGACTGAGCAACTCCTAGTGCAGATTTATTTGGAATCCAGACTTAGGAAAAATTCCTCTGAATGTGAGGCTCAGTTTTCCCTGAGCAAACACTCTGGCTGAGGTGGGAAGCAGTGCTGAGGTTCCAGGTGTGCACATTTCTATAGCATTTTCTGGTGCCTGAAGGGGCTTCAGCTCCTGAATCTCAGGTGCTGCCTGGCCCAGAAGATTTCTCCTTCCTTTTCCAAAAGGCCTCCATGGCCTCTCTTCAGCTCATCTAAGGGCTGAATTCTGTTGACACCATCACAGCACTGAGTCCAGGGCTTTGGAAAAACCACATCAGAGAGAAGCATTCAGTGCTGTCACATAAATCCAGCAAGCCCACTCTCCTATCCAATACAAACCAGAGATTTATTCCCTGGAACACCAGAGAGCTGCCTTTGGTAGAAGAAAAGAGGGGAAAAAAATAAAATCCACTGGCCACTGGGCTTCTTTGAGTCCTCCCTGGGTTATCAAGAGCAGGGAAGGCTGTCAAACCTGCATGGCTGAATAACACCACCTCTCACTTTGTGGGAGGAGAGAGATTTTTTAAGTCAGGTTTTAAAATGGCTGTTAAAGATGATTTTTTTCTGCATGAGATGAGACCATCTGGAATGAATTATACTTGCTCCTTTATGAAAACAGAGCTGGAGCCATCAGAGTGATTATGTTCATGACGGCAATGCAGAGCTCAAAATAACACAAACCAGATGCTAACATCTTTTAGGGAAAAAAGTATTCTCGTTAAATTAGTACAGTCTCTGATGGATTCAAGACAGGTAACAAAGTAGTATCATTGTGCAGTGAAACCTGTTGATGTTTTAAATCCTGTACCCAGCTTCTATAAGCATCTGGCAACATCATAAATAAGAGGGCTGTAAATTAAAAAAGCTGAATTTCCACAAAACTGTGCTCTCCCTTCTCAGCTGAAAGGGCTGATGGATTTAGTCATACAATTTTCCAGAGTTCTTATCATGGAGTTGAGTTCATGCATTATAAATCCAAGCAACTGTTGAAATGTCAAAGACAGATAAGAAATCTTTCATTTGTTCTTTAAATTTTAGTGCTGTTCTCGCAAGCAAAAAGATTTAATACCTCCTGTATACTTTTGAAGTTGTACTAAAAACATCTTCCCCCTGAAATAAGAGATGGCTTTTTTTTTTCTTCAAAGGATAGGAAATTCTAAGAAGTGGTAAAAAGCTATTTATTCATCCTGAGTTCCACCACAATTTTTAAAACAATGGAACTCATCAGAAGTGGTTATCAGCCACCAAAACACTGGGAACAGCAGGCAGGGACCCAACAAAAACATGGAGCAGCTACAGCAGTGCCTGACACCTGGGATAAGTCACACAGTGGCTTTTTGGCTTTCCTGCAGTAAATCAGTAAATTTAGATGGGGTTTTATATGCAAGTTCTGCATTTTTGTAGAAATTCAGGATGTTCTCTCCAGTCCAATCAATGGACAGTCACAGCTATGGACAAAAAGGCTGCAGGCTTTGCCAAGTCCATAGGAATGCCACAGTCCTTCCCACTTCACAGCAGTCCAGCAGGATTTGTGCACACAAGGCCAGATCAGCTCCCCAGCATAGTTCTATTGGTCAGATTATGAACTGCTCTCAGCTCAGGAATGGCTGGAGTCAGAATAAAATCATGTTTTGCCAAGAGCCAGTGAGGAGGTGTCTTCAGCAAGCCCAAAAATGCAGAAGGCATTGTAGGAGAACCTGGTTCACAGAGGAAGAGAACAGAGAAATCTTTTGATACTAATGAGAGGAACAGCTAAAACAGGTAACTTCTCCCCAGGCAGCAGTCAGAAGGACAGACCCCAGAGGGACAGGAGGCACTCACAAAGCGGGAGGAGTTGTCGTTTTTCACCGTCTTTGCGTTCCCGAAGGATTCCAGGATGGGGTTGGCCTGAAGAAGCTGCCGCTCCAGCTCCCCCTAAAAACCACACAGACACAAAAACAACCTCTTATCACAGAGCACCTGGGCAGGGTTCAAGTGCTCTGCCTCTCCTGACAGTCACTCCCCTGGCTGTGGCAGTGCCACCACCTCCTGAAGGAGATTCTCAACCTTGCCCTCGCTCCCAAATCTGCCATCTCCTCCATCCAGGGGTGAACGTGGCTGGATTTTGGGTGGTGTTTTTCTGGGTGGGGTTTGTTTATTAAAACACACACAGAGACACACACAAACAGAGCAGGAACCAGAAGGATTTGATGGATGTTGAAAGTCACCGAAGATGGGAAAGAAAATTCACGTTCAGGGCTAATGAAATCAGGCACAGACCTTGAGTGCTTAAGGGAAGAAACCAATTGAACTGATTGAAGGTTTTAGACTTAAACTTTGTGCTGACAATACAGCTATCTCAGAACACCTATTTTCAAACTCAGAAATACCTATTTTCAAACTTTCAGATGAGTGAAACTCCCGTTCAGTCAGCCAGACTGAAACTCATCTCATTGCATCACCTCTGACCTGCCCACACCTGAGAGGGCCAGAACAGCACAGCAGAACTGAGCAACACCAATTACAAACACTATTTTCAAATTGCTCAATCCAGCCAGCATTGCTCAGGATGTTTAATGCATTTGTTAAATGTTTCTGTCAGTTCTGGCCAATGAGTTTAGAATTTGAAGTGCTTATCTCAAGGAAATTGCACAACAGCTTTTACAAGTTTGGTCCATGAGGAGGTCTGGTAACAAAAAAAGTCTGTGCTGCTTCCAAGAGCCCAGGAGGCACAAATGTACACAGGAAAATATATTGTCTTCTTGCTCTGAAGGATGGTTTGGGAAAAAAAAATTACGTGAAGCTGTCTGGAATGTAGTCTCCAAATCTGACGTTTGTGTTCATGAACCTGCTTTTTCCAGTTATTTATAGTCTTGATGAATAAAGGCCCTAGACCAAGCATCAAAGAACAGGAAGCATTAAGACTCCTAAGGCTTCCACACCGGGTCAATTCTTAGACAGGAATTTTAAAAATTCACTACTTAACACCTAAAAGAGTTTTATTTGTATATTGAAATATATTTCAAGCTCTCCCAGAAATAAATGGCTGCTCCTTCTTTTATGTGACCTTTGCTCAGAAACTGCTTACTTTCAAATGTGTTCCCTTTGGGACTACACATTACCTAAATTCTGGGGTAAGTAAAGAAGGAATAAATGCGAGTGTTAGCCCAGAGCAGACCCAGCAGTGCCATGGCAGGGCTGCCAAGGTGACAGTTCAAAAGCACTTTTAAACTGCCAAAACCCCTGAAACTGGAGAGAAACTGGACACCTGTTATACAGTCTGTGTTATCTGCAACGGATATTCTCCAAATTTCCCATGTAAAAGCCTGAGACCCTGGGAATGCTCCCACCTCCCCTCTCCCAGCGCTCTGCTGGCTCCTGTGGGCAGACCAAGACCCCAGGGAGCATTCCCTCATCACTGCTCCTGGGATAAACCCAGCATGTCCAGCTAAGGCAGTGAGTGTGGCACAGCTGGCATGTCCAGCTCTGAAATATTTTGGAAAAGAAATGCCCTGACAGCACAGTGAGTGCTCCATGGGCAGGGCTGTGTCCCACCGGGCTGGGGCAGTGCACAGCAACCTCTGCAGGGCAGCAGGGCTAGAACAAACCTGGAATAAACCAGCAGAGGATAAACACATTTACCCAAATCCTCTGACTGGGTGGGAAGGGCTCAGCAGCTCGTTTCTGCCATCCTCTCTGAGGAGCTGAAGGAAGCAGTTGGATGCTCAGCTGTGGGTGAAAACCATGGGAACGAGTAAGGCTCGGTGCTGCACACACAGACTTGTCACAGCTGTCACCAAGGAAAGCACAGCCCCCACTCTGGAAAAAGGCTCCTGATTTGGGAGTTTTCCTCTCTCAATGGACTGCTTTCAGCCAAAACCAATCCTCTTTGAGAAGAGCTCAGTGTTTTGCAGACACTGAACTCCAGAGCGTCAGCTTGGCCTCTGGGCACAGCTCCTGCACAGGCATCTCCCCAGAACTTGGAAAAAGCAGTGTGGGAATTGTGGGAGAAGTGAGCTCATGCAATAGTTCATGCAGGCACCATGAAGACAAGGCCAGGTTATTGTCTCAGTTTCAGAAAAACCAGCAGCCCAGTGACTGGGTTTGGGGGAGGCCTGGGGCAGGCAGGGGAAGCTCCATGCTACTCACATACAACAGGGATCCACTCTGGAGTTCCAAATGGCATTGAAACACAGATGTTAATGATTCCATGCCTTATGCAGTATCAACAGCTTGGGATTAGCAATTTCCATGGACACAGTAAATATGTTCACCAACAAAGGTTTTATGTCAGCCCTGGCACACCAGCTCTAAGCAAAAGCAGGGTTAAACCAAACACCACTCCATCTATTTTTGGACTTGAAAATATTTTAGTAAAAACCCTTAGAACTGGCTGATGAGTGCAAGGAGGGAGGATTAAGTTGAACACTAGGAATGTCTGCAGCTTCTGAAAATGAGACCATGGGCTCAGACACACAGTTGTGTTGCAGAGGTTTAACGTGTACCACACACTCCCAGAGGCATCACAGCTGCCCAGGGATTGCTTTTTTGCTTCCAATATATCACACTTGAAGGTTCCTGCACTATTTCCCTTTGCACTACAGTTACACTACACTCAGCAGCTTCAGAGAAATGCAAGGGGGGAGTTCACCCAGCTAAACCAGCCCAGGGGAGCTGCCTCAGTTTCTGTGGCTGGTCACACCCTGAGGAGCTGGGGCAAAGCTCTTTCTTTATTTAAAAGCTCCTTCCCAGCACAAAGGCATCACTTGGCAGCTTGGGTTAGAGTGGGGCATTTATCTTGTGGCAGCAATTGTTTATCCCTTTCCAGTCCTCCCCTCATCTTCCACCTAAGCCTCCTTCAGGTGAGCTCCACCTGCAGGACTGCAATTCCTTCTCTCACCCAGACAAGTGGGATCACACAGGGACTGCTGCTGTGTCCAGGGGGATCAGGAGCATGGGATGGGCAGTGTGATCTGCCCAGCACCTCCAGCCAGCCTCAGCACTGAGAGCAGCTGGAGCTCAAATGGGCAAACATGCACTCAGGCAGCAAATCCCACTCTGCTCACACCACTTGTCCTAGAAAGTCAAGGGAAGCTCCTGATTTCAGAAGGCTTTTGGTTATGCCAGGCCCTTCACACTTGAGATCAAAGTCTTCACTGGTGATTTGCAAAGCTATAAAAATATTCAGACAAAACACTTAATCCAAAGAAATTTGTAGCTTCCATTAATCAAATCTTTCATTCAGTGCTTTGCTTAATATTTAAAAAGTGTTCTGCACTCTCTCAGCAGCACATTACCCAATATACACAAAGCATTTTGGAGTAGGGTGGCTGGAGAGAGGGCAAACCTTTCATTTCAGGGCTTAAAAGAAGTGGTAAAAAACCTTTGCAATGCTCAGAAAATCGGGAGCTGCTCACTCTTCCCTCTCTCAAAGCCAGTTAAATATTTCCAAAATTCTCTATTACCTATGTGTTCCTTCAGGGTTTCCCCCATTATCAGCACAAAGAGAAGAATATATATCAGTTCTCCTACATAACTTGAAAAGCATTAAAAAATACCACTTGCCTGGTGTTTGACGGGTTTGGGTGATTCGGGCTGTTCATTGCAAACAAACAAATGATAAGTTAGCAAGCAGGCATTTCAGCTGCAGGTCACATCCCACATTAGCACTGTCAGCACCTATAACCACACACTCACTTCACAGAAAGTTTCAC
The DNA here is from genome assembly GCA_013396995.1 of Dicaeum eximium. NCBI lineage: Eukaryota > Metazoa > Chordata > Aves > Passeriformes > Dicaeidae > Dicaeum > Dicaeum eximium. The sequence goes on along the minus strand of VWZP01010431.1, from coordinate 73,098 downwards.
AGAAACTGCGCAAATTCATTTTAGAGCAGGAGTTATTGGCATGTGCCAAGCACTGCATCCTGTGTTCGTGCAAGGACTAATTAAACCCAAGATGACAGATGGCCCTTGAGCAGCAAGAGAAAGGGCAGGACTTGCATTATTTGGGCACTGCTTTCACAATTAACCCCAAAACCAAGTGCCTTTCTCCACAGCCTTGGACGCTGTGAGGTGGCAGGGATGGAGGATATGATCTCTGTCCTTAACACTCACACAGGTGATGGAACAACACGAGGGAAGCCACAGGAAGGAGTCAGGGGGATTGGTTTTGCACTGTACTACAAATATTTCAGAAATGCAAACCCACATTCGTGACAAGACCTTTGCTTCTTTCTTTCAAGCACCACCATGAGCAGCAGCACAACCTTACACTGGAAATTTTGCCAGCAAGATGGACAAAGGGAACGTGAAGGTAATAAAATAAAAACCCTTCAAAATTCAAATTCAAATCTGCACAGCTTCAGCAGAAATTTTCAATTCCATTCTTTCTTCCTTGGCCCAGTCTGTGAGTTTAATAATCTTAAGCTTCATATCTGAGAGCCTGAGGCAAAATATTGTGGAGAAACACACAAAAGAGATTTTTATACCAAGCCAAATGTACTCCCTCTTTCTGTGACTCTTATTTTATTAGTGCAGAATGGCAGATTTTGACAGAGGTCTGTAAAGCAGCCGGCAGAGGTTTGGCTTGCTTGGGTAAGTAATGTGAATTTTCGAAGTTGCACTCTACCTGCCAAGAAAAGAACTACCCCTCCTGGAATCATGGGGAAGGACAGAAACACCTCGGAATTCAGAGGAGTTTCATTTGTTTATATTCGGAAAAGATGAATTGCATTCTTGAGTGTCCATTTTAATCCTACTAGAAACAGAACTGAGCACAATCACAGATTTACCTTTTCTGTGTTTAAATGAGGGCAGTTAGAACCTACTTGGGAAACCCAGGGGAGCTTTAGCCTGAGTGAGCCTACCCGAGATCCTGTCCTTCAAAAACTAATTCTGTTTCTTTAGAAATTAATAAAACAATTTAAGCAATTTAGCATTTCAGCTACCAAGGCAAACACAGCCACTGAAAGCAATCATTAACCTGAAAGTATCAGTAATGAGTTCTAAGGTCTAAAATAGCACCAACATGAAAGCTGGGTTTAGTGAAAATAGAGGCAGCTTGGGCTGAGAGCACTTTGGGGAAACCTTAAAGCCCCTTCCAGGGCAGGAGAGCTGGAGAGGGACCTGGGACAAGGGATAGGGGGACAGGACACAGGGAATGGCTTCAGACTGACACAGGGCAGGGATGGATGGGATATTGGGAATTAGGAATTGTTCCCTGGGAGGGTGGGCAGGCCCTGGCACAGGGTGCCCAGAGCAGCTGTGGCTGTCCCTGGATCCCTGGCAGTGCCCAAGGCCAGGCTGGACAGGGCTTGGAGCAACCTGGGACAGTGGGAGGTGTCCCTGCCATGGCAGGGGAGCTGGAACTGGATAATCTTTAGCATCCCCTCCAACCCAAACCATTCTGGGATTCTGTGATCTGCATCTGATTTAAGGGTTTCATCTGATGGAGACTGGACACCATGCAAGGCTTACCTTCACCCCACTTCAGGCCTTAGGGGAGCTCCTGTTCACAACCCACTGCCTGCACTTGTCCCTCCCTCCACTGCTCTGCTCAGCTTCTAGACCCAGTTTTAGGGACTTCTGCAGCCTCACCTGGCTCTGCAAATCCCACAGTTCCTGGAGTTTCTCTGGTACATTTCTACCACCACCTCCTCCCCACACTCCCCAGGACAACATCTGGGGATTCCACAGGAAATTAGACACTGGGGCCACACATTCCCACACTCAAAAAGCAGGAATTATCACCATCCAGGCTGAAATCCCAGCCCCTGTGCTACTGACTCCTTTTCCAAGGATGATGTGCTAAGGGCTGTGCAGGACTCTGTCAGCTCTAAGGAAAGAGGGATTTGGGGATACAAAAATTGGCCAAGCAGCTGGATGCCAACCATGCCAGGCTGGGTAGGGCATGGGCAGAGCTCCTTCCAGAGGCTGGACATTTCCCACCATCCCTGGTGAGCTCCTGTGACATCAGTGCTGCTCTGAGGTGTCACACTGGGGCTCCTGTGCTTTGGTCTATTTTTACAGCACTCTGTCAGGCAAATCAAAGTTAACCCTAGGCTTAGCATACAAATTGCTTCCTTTAAAAAAATAATCAATGAGACATTCCAGCAGGCTCAGAAATACATGTCACTGATAATTATCTGTAACAGGATGGGCACAGACAGACTGCAAGTCATGGATTAATTTAACAAGCCTATTTAGCATCTTCTTGTGCACAGGGTAATGCACAGGTTCCACAGACTGTGGATCACCACCAGCCCTCTACAGCTTTCTAATGAATATGCAAACAGGACTAAATTAGGGCTGCTTCTATAACCCCCATTCTGACACTTCCTACCTTACCAGTGGCACCTATGAGGGTTAGACATTCTTTGTTTCCAACATATAAACAAAAACTAATTGTTGCAGAACAAAGGAGATTCATTTATACTTTCAAAATTAGTTTGGTGACAAATATTCTGCATTTTTCATGGATATATGGCAAATCCAGTGCTCACTGTGGTATTGCATTGAATGAAGAGCATGATCCAAGACTTTTATTTAGGACACTCCCTGTTCTTTTTGTTCACATCCCAGCTTTCCCCTTTTTTCCTGTGCCTTCACAAGCTCCCTGAGAAGTTGCATCATCTCCATCCCTCAAGATTTTCAAAACTCAGCTTTTGAGGGGCTTGGGCAATGCAATCTCTCTTTGAAGGGAGGCACATTTTGAAAGGTGTCTAGACAAGAGGCTTCCAGAAGTGTCTTTCAGCCTGAGGTATTCCAAGTTGTCAACAGCATATTTAGAAATACTTGGTGCAAACCTGAACAATTCCCTTCTCTCCAAAAACCTGTTGGCAATATTGCTTCTGTTGGAATTGAAAAAACACTGTGTTTTTTCACCACAGAAAATCACTTCTGGTGGATGATGTCCCAGACAGTGTCACCGGAGTCACAACCTCCCAACACATGTGGCAGAGCCATGAACACAGCCCTGACACTCCAGTGTCAGAAAGTGGACAGAAACCTCCTCCTGAGGCCTGCAGCACCCTCAGGCTGCTCAGCAAACACTTACAAAGACTGATTTTCACCCTATCTGTGGGAAAAACCAGCACCAGTTTGAATAAGTATCAATGCACAGGCTTACATTATTTGCTCTTGAATAAAGAAAAGAGTCAAGTTTCCCATACACTTCAGCAGATTTCTCCAAATCCACCTGCAACCTTTCCTTCTCTCCCACTTCAAATCCTCCAAAGCCTTTTTTTCCTTCCACAGACTGGTCAAAAGTGACCTCGTGTTCCTGCAGGAGTTTGAGCCTTGGCACATTCAGGAATGACTCAATATGAAGTGTTCTGCACCAAGTGACACAAGCTGTGGCTGCTGCAAGGGGAAATGGCTCGAGCTGTGGCACAGGAGGCTCAGATTGGGTATCAGGAGAGATTTCCTCACTGACAGAGTGCTTCAACTCTGGAACAGGCTGCCCAGGGAGGGGCTGGAAGCAGCATCCCTGGAGGGGCTCAGAAAATGAGGGGAAGTGACACTTTAGTATTGGTTAAAGGCTGGACTTGATCTTAGAGGTCTTTGCTGTCATTTTGTAAATCTCTAATTCTATAATTCCGTAAAACAATGTAGTTTGAAGGTTTCAGCCACCACAGACACCAGGCTTACTGCTGGAAAAGCATTTGTGATTACAGCAAGACACTGTTTGGAGCAAAGCTGAATTAAAACCTCACTGCAAAGAGATCCACGTGCTCATAGCAATGAATACCCAAACCTATTCCTGGTTTTTAAAAGCAAAGAATTACTAAAAATTCAGTGTAAATGTTGAAGCCTGCAGGAAATCTAAAGAAAGTTCTATATAAATCAGAGTTGGCTTCAAGTTACCAAAAACCCAATATTCTCTGATATAAAAGTATATACTCACTTGTTTATAGTGTAATAAAATCTGAGCCCTTAATTAGATGCTGGCTTCTAGATATAGCAAGTCTACAGCAGTTTTTAAGCTGGATGATTTTTCCCATCTACAAGTTAATTTTTGAAAGCACAGAAAGCTTGTTCACAAATACAGTACTGAAAACAGCATCCAGTGGGTATTACATTCAGTTAGAATTGCCTGGGTTTATTGAATCTTTTTGGAAAATGGGGTTATTGGATCAGAAAGCTTTGCTTTTATTTGTATAAAGCCTTTAACTTCACAACAGAAATTAGGCAGCTGACATGGACTAGAAATCTTGATGTAACTGCCCATTTCAGCCACTGCTAAAGAGAAAATCATGGTTAAGACAAAATTACACAGATTATACTACAATTTAATTTTTAAAAAGTCATTTTTTTTAAATGCAAAGATGGTCATTTGCTGAAAGAGCAATAAACAAATGAGAAAATACCCCAACTTACAGGAATATTATGGTCCTTTCTTCCTTTATGGGAGGAAGCAACGTGAGCAAGGTACTGAATAACCTTCTTAGTGTTCTCAGTCTTCCCAGCACCAGATTCACCTCTGCAAAACAGGGCAGACATTTCCTTCAAAATTCATCTTCAACAACCCAGAAATCCTTTGTTTACAGCACTTCACTTCATCCCATTTATGGCTCTGGCTATGCATCAGACCAAAAAGCCAAAAGCAGGGATGTTGCAGGAAGCTACAAGGTATTTGTTTAAAATCCTTCCTTCATCCTAAAGATCTCCTGAGCTTTAAGATGTTGATACAATGTGTGACATCAGTTTGATTAAGAGCTTTTGGCTTTATGCCTGAACTCCTTTGCTACCCAAGGTGACATGAAACACTTGTCCCCTGCCTGGAGCACTGCAGACAGGATTTTTCAGGGTGCAGATACATTTTTACTTTTAAATCATGAAAAACACACACACTTTTACACTTAGCATGATTTTAATATACCAGGACTTGGTTATGGGAATTACCAAGTCAAGGGAAACACTCAGTACTTTTAGGAGCCAGAAACACAGAGCAGTAAAACACACTTTAAACAAGAGATTCTTTCCACTGCTCACCTCGGAATCTTTGCTAGGTTAAAAATATATTTAAGGCCACAGGGCTACATGAAACCATGAAGAAATTAATTTATCAGTGCAGAGTGGCAGAGTTCGCAGACCAATAAAGATAGCAAATGCACATTTCATTTTTAAGCCAGAGGTGGATTTAAAGCAGACCACGTTCAGACAGAATTTATGGAGAGGTTTACAGGAGATATTCAAGGCAGGAAATGTGACCAAGTTCATGTCCCTGCAATCACAAATAAGGTTACTACAGCTATAAAAATGACAGTTTGGGGTTTTTTTCCCTAACCTAGGTCTAAGCTTCAGACAAATCCGCCTCCAGAGGGATTCAGGGGTGCCTTAGGCAGGACTCAAAACAGTGCACACCACTGAAGGATTTCCAGGGAAATGGTGACTGCCGTGAGCAGCTCTGAAGTGTGGGAAGCTAAAAAGGGTTTTATCATGGGGATTTGCATGGGAAGAGTGGAAGCACTCCTGTCATTCAACAGTTGTTCAAAAATTAACAGTTTGGAAGCCAGCCCCTTTGTAAGAATGACAAGCACACATTTTCCCTGCCTGCTTATTTCTCCTCTAAGCTACTTATAATGGAAATGTTCATTTACCAGGGGAATTTAAGCACATTCTTGTGCAGCCTTTTTCATCATACACCCCAGTTTTATAGCTAAACTTAGGGATTCAGCACCTCCAGACCTGCACTTCCTGATCAGGTAAGAGCTGAGGAGCATCCCTATCCTCACACTGCACTCAGCAGCTGCAGAGAGGAGACCAGAGAGCACTTTGAATTTTAACTCTGCATGTACAGGAAGGATATTGATACTGCCCCAGATTTTCAAGACTCAAACACTCTCATTGCTCCTCACTTTCCAACACTCTAAAACCACAGAAACCCTATGGGGAATGGCCCTAAGAGAGAGAAACCTCTGCTAAGGGATGGTGGGATGAGCATTTCTGCACTCAGGAGCAAGAACCTTTATTCACTGCAGCTTGTGGGACTCTTCACAAGAGCTTCAGGTGAAACAGCCTGTTTGACCTGACAGAACAGCAGCAACCCCAGGATTGGCTGGAAAACCCTGGGCAAAATGGTGCTGCAGATGAGCTGTGGGACAGTGCACAGCCTCACTGAGCCAGCTGTGGCCTGCAGCTCCAGAGGGGTAACCAAGGCTCTCTGGTTCGTTTATCTGCTTCTTGGAAGCAACTCCAGTCTGTCTAAAACCACTTTGATTCCATTCTTCCTCACAATCATTGGAAAATAGCACAGAATATGAAAGATAAGAAAACACTGCACTCAAGTACTCAAAGCTTTCCAGGGAGAGAGAGGGGAGTTCCCTGCAGACTGGGCTGGCTTTGCTCAGTGCTTGGAAAAACCTGGAAGGTCCTGCCTGAAAAGCTGGTTGCAAAGGAGATTATCCAGAACTGGCTAATGGATAACTGGGTTTCCTTTTTGCTAAGATACCATCACTATGAAATTCAGAAACTGGGTGCACTTTGGGACTGCTGCAAGTGGAACAACACCCTCTGACTTAATGAAAAATCCCATTTCTACCCAGCCCGGAGTCCCCACAAACAAGACAAATGTGAATACTGATAAGCAGAAAAAAAACCCCCAAACCATCGGGTGCCAATTCTTGCTTCTCAAGTCTTTATTTCTCATTTCCCTTTCACTGCAGTGTTTACATTAACATAATTCATGACCCTGAGCAATAATAAAAGCAGCTTTGCCTGTTTCTAGATGTGTATTAAAATATGCTAATGCTAAAACTATTCCAGCAGGTAAGAGAAGTAAGAAGCACAGCAAAATATACATTTACATTTTAAAACAATACAATTTGTTCTTATTGTCAGCAGAGCTTGGGAATGCACTATTTAGCTGTGCCTCTAAAGCTAGAGAAATACTCTTTTCTGTCAAATCACAAGAAGAAAATTTATTACATTTTGAAGGAGGAAAATCTCCTGTAACACATGCAGTGCAGAGAAGCTGGTACAATAAACAGTAAAGTTCAGATGTCAGCTTTGGGAAAGGCCAGCACAGGGCTGGAAGAGTCAGCTGCAGACACACCAGCAAAGCTGCACAAGCACAGGAAAAGCAGCAGCTTGAAACACATTTCTTGTGTTAAAAACCCTCTAAATCTAACAGAGGGATATTTTAGAGAGTCTTTATGCAGGAGCTCATTGAAAAGCAGCACTGGTGGATGTTATCATCCCAGTCCTGCTCTCCCTGGAGCTTACAAGAATGCCAAGTATTTCCTGCAGCATCGTGGCAAATAGCTCTGCTGCCATATACTATGAAAGAATTAGAAGATTTAGGATAGAGTCCTTTGCATTTATAGGAATAATGACATCTGCATACCTTGGGTCTTTCCCAGGAGTGCAAACACATGGATTATAAAAATAAATTACAATCTTCTACTTCTATCTACCTGCCCAAAAAAGGTAAACTCTGAGTAACACCATGTACAGTATTTATGGGATGGGGATGGAATCGCAAAGCTAAAGCTTAACTTTTTCTAAACCTTGTTTTAATACAACTCAATCTGTTGCCATAAATTAAACAACTAAAGCTCTGGGCTGAGAACCAGCCTCACCTCAGTCAGTGGCAGCTCTGCTAAATGATTTCACCTCCTTCATATTTCAGGCTCAGCTCCACTGGTAGAATCAAAACCTTCTGGGACTGAATGGGAACACTCAGCTCCAGCCATGGGCTATGCCAAACAGTGCTCCCAAGGAAGAAAACCCTCCTTAGCCACAGCTGGAAGTACAAGGTTATTCTACCCATTAACCGAAGGATCTCTCCCTTGGAAGCCACCTTCCAGGGACAGGTCAAACAAAGTCTGACAGGGACTGGTGAATCCATGCAGGATCCCATGTCCAAGTGCTCTTCCCTGGAGCAGCAAAGCTGCTGCTTTGAAGCAGCTTCATGCACATTTAAAATAGGAAAAGTTTAGCTAGCGTGAGCACTTTAAAGTTTAACATGGTTTTGAATTCATTGCATGTAAAGCTGGAGTGGCATTTTCAGCAAAGCCAAGAACTCTCCAGGCAAATTCATCCCAGCTCCAATTTGGTTAGGAAAATCCAGGCACTGACTCAACCAGCTGCAGCTCTTTCCCTGAGCAGCTTGAGCCCAAATCTTGCACAAGAAGCACTTCCACCACTGAATGGATTCTCATCTGCAGAACAGGCAGATCAGAGGGAGAGGGCTCACAGATGATAAAGCAGAGAGGCAGTGAGCAGGGATGGGAGCTGCTCCTCCCAGGGAACAGCACTACTCCCAGTGGCAGGTGGCATCCCAGAAACAGGTGAGTGCCCCTTCCAAGGGATCTATTCCGAGAGGAAACCTTTTCTGAAGGAAAATAGTAGTGAAACAGCTGCTTTCCTTACTGTCAGGCAGGTTTGAAGCATTCACACATCTTGTGACAGTGACAGCACCCGGCATGGTAGGGCCACCACCTCTCCCCGACCTGGGAAATGCCTTATGGACTACAGGGAAATCAGATGAGGTTAAAGTTGTTTACTGAAGGCCCACTGCACACACTGGCTCCTTTCCAGCCCCCTTCCCCAGAGAGCCCTTAACTCCACAAGCAGAGGCTTCCCAGAAGGTACAAAGGGCCATGAGCAGCACAGGACACAGGGACACAAACCCACACGTCCAAAGAAAGCTTTGCAATTCCAAGAGAGGCTTTTCTTTATCTTTCTGCCTGGGCACAGTCTGCAGACTAACAATACTCCTGAAGATGTGGAATGTGTTAGGATGGCCAGATGCAGTTGGAGATCATCTCTGTGATTTAAATTCCTGGAAAACTAACCCAAACAAAGTCACGATTTCACATTTTGGATGGCTTGGTCACTCAAACCCTTTCTCCGCCCCAGGAATTTCAGTCATGGAATGATCAGGAACAAGCCCTGGGATGAGAAGTTCATGTGGCAGCAGAGGATCCTCCTGTGAAGAAGTGGCACCAGTTCCTTGGCACCTGGGCAAGTTCCCAGCACGCAGAACCCACCCTGCTGCTCACAGCTCCCCTGGCCAGCAACGCCTCCTTCCCTGGAAGCAGCCACTCACAGAAGGCCCCAAACCATGGAAATATGGAAATATGCACTTAGATTGTTTGGAGGAGAAAGTGACTGCCTGTGTAAGAGCCCTAACAATGGCCTTTTGTCCTTGTCACAACAGCAGTTGCAAATAACAGAGGAGACACTTATTCTCAGGCACAACTGAGCAGATCATCTGCCAGTTACAAATTAACAGATATTTACAGACAAGACCTGTCATTACAGGGTGTCTTAATCACCTGGCTTATTTTCTGCAAGAGGTATAACTGATAGTTTGGAAAGGAGTCATTAATTGGCTTTACTATTTATGTGGCTGCTTTAGAGCTGCTTCCTTTCCCTCCTGATGCTTCCCATCATCTCCACACCACTTGCCATGGGAATGTTACCAGCTGGACTCCAGCCAGGGGCTGTATACAAAAATGTTTGGTATTTGCTGCTGTTGGCCTTTAATAAGCAGCCTCTATTCCCTCCACACCCCATCACTCCTACGGAAGCCAGTTCAGATTAGATACCCTTGTAGGGCTGCAAGCATCTGCTCAACACCTATTTATCAGCCCAGGCTCAGTTTTGGGAATACCACAAGTCTGTGGTAAGAGTCTCCACTTCAGAACACACTGGCTTTAAAAGTGCAGGGCAGTACATTTTCAGAGTTGACTTTCTTCAGTATTTCCCAAATTCCTAATTTCCACAATACAAATTTCTTCATCTTGGTCGTCAGCCTGGCATGCTCAGTGAGCAGAGAAACACCAAAACATCACAAAATAGCAGCTGCAGCTTCTCCAAGGGA
>VWZP01010431.1:31511-63101 GCA_013396995.1 Dicaeum eximium | reverse complement strand
AACCAAAAAAAACCAAAAAAAAAAAAAAGACACCAACCACCAAAACAACACCCTGAAAAGCTCTTCAGCACAGCTTCACATCCCACAGAAATAGGAAAATGTGCAGGAAGGTCTGGGAATGCTGCAGTGTTGGTATCACATCTCTGTACAAATCACTGATGGATGCTGAGTCAACACAGGCTGAAAGCTACTGCTTTTAGATATATATATTGCTTATATTTTTATATATATATATATATATATATATATATTACTTATAAGCTAGAAAGAACATGAAGTTTCTGGAACTACACATATTTTCCCTTCTTTTCAGCAAACTAAGAATTTAGAGAGAAGATCCAAAATAAACTCATTTGCAGCCCAACCAGGGGAATGACGAGATGGAAGTTGGTTAAGTCCAGCTTCCCAGAAAAGTGCTGGTTGTGAGGGCTGCTCATTAGCTTTTCCTTGAAAAGCTGGATGAACTAAACTCCAAGGCAGAGCAGAGCTCCAGCAGCCTTTCTCACCATCTGTCAGTGGTTAGCAGCCCAAGATTAAACCATCCAACTTGAAAGCTAAAAAGAAATTCTCACTATTACTGTTTGTTCAGCTCCTCCCATCTCATCATCAGCCAGGCAATAATCTGGCTTTCACCCATGGATTGTTCAATGGATTTGGGAGCTGTAGATGTTCCTGTCTCTGGACATATCTGGGGTTTTCATTTGGTGAAAGGCCAAAGGGCAGACAAGAAATCCCATCACTGCTCCTGAGGAAATCATGGAGCAGCAGAGGCTGCTGGGTATGGGAAAAGCACTTTTGGCTCACTCTGAGAAAAGCCCATCCATAATAAGTAATTTCATCAAGAAGTTTCTTCTTGATGAAAGAAATTTCATCCCTGGGCTCAATACTCCCCAGCTCACACAAGCAGAAGGGGAAGGGAGGTATCCCTATGAACCAACATAAAAGCCAGAAGCAAGGGACTCAGTGCATGTTACACACCACTAACTCCCAGGCCAGCCCTGGAGAAAGGCCCTGCAACCACACAATTGTCTAAATTTGGGAGCCTAAAAGGTGGGGAGGGGAAAGGGAAGGGCAAAGAAGGTAACAAAGAGAGCAAGACAGCACAACTCTTTGTGCTCAGAGACACCTGCTGTCTACAGCAGGAGCAGGAAGGCATCTGTCATTAATCTGGGTTGGAGAAGTGCAGGACAGGCACGGCAGCTGCCAGTGCCAGTAATCCCTTCATAAGACCAGATTCCATGGCAGGAGAAGGTGCTCTGCAGCCAGACAATGCAGCAATGGTGGGGTTTGTTTTTACCTGCTTTGGGAAAATATTACTGACTTTAAAAACACCAGTTTATGTAGGACTCCTGATGGAACATGAGCAGGTGATGAAGCTGAGACAGGAATCCTCCAGGTAATTTCACTGTCTTCAAAACAATGAGATGTTATGAGAGACATGCCTGGAGAACCATCCATGCAGGCTAACCCACTCCAAGCATGCACTGACATAAATGCCTGTTCCTGCAGCAGCTCGGTGAAATGAAAAGGTTTTTCTTCAGCACAGCTCTCAAAAAAAAATATTAAGAGAACTTTCAGCAAAGCGAATTCCTCAAGAACATCCACCTGCACTCACCTTCTTCACAGAGCTTGTTATTTACTACAATAGTGACTGCAGGAGTGCAGAGGCCTTTCTGAGGAAACACTGGTGTTTCCTAGAGATCTGCACAGGGGAAGACAATGAAACTGCCTCAACCCAGGTTTAATTGCACACTCTCATGCCAAGGATAAAAATGCCATGTGTGCCACATCAAATCAGCATTCAGCTGTCTGTTGAGCTCAGAAGAGCAAAAGCTTATGGTCCCCTTGCAGATGAGGTGACAACAAAATTGAAGGAATGTGTTTGAAGAGTGTTTGAAGTTTTCCAAGGTAAGTACAAATGGATTGGACATTCACTAAGCCAAAACCAAATGGAAACTGCAGAGACAATCTTTGAAGAACCCAAAGACTTGTCACAGCACCAACCCTAAACCTAGGAATTCCCTCAAAAGCAGCACTCCTGGCTGCCAAGAAGAAAAGGGGGCTGGACCCAGAGACCTGGTAAAGTGTCCTTCAAATACCATTACTGGAGAAGTGGCTGCCCCTCCTCTAAAGGCCATGGAAGGTAAAAAACAGGGAAACTTTATCAATAGAGCAGGGGGGGAGAGGGGAAGATGCAAAGCAGGCAGACCTTCAGTAAGCAGCGCGACAGCTTTGTCCCCAGACAATTCCTCTCAGGGCAACCAGAGACAGGGAAATGGCAGACACACCACAACTGTCCACTCAGCTGAGGGCACCACCCAGGAGCTGGTTTTTCCCCATCAGTTACCTGGAACCACTCCTGCTGGAGAAATGAGAAAGTATTCTAAAGCTTCCAGCTTTAGCAAACATCAGAGTCAATCAGGTGACCCAGGTCCTGACACAGCAAGTTTGGGATGAGAAGATGACTCTTATGAACTGCCACAGGAGTTTCTGAAACCACCTCTGGTGTGGTTAACACTGTCCTTGTACTTTATGTATTCCTTCCTTAGTCTAGGACCTGCAAAACCAGTGGCATGAAGGGGAACACACAATTTACCTCAACACCAGAAGCAGCAATGAAAGGGGAGTCCTGGACGCTTCCCCGCTCCGATCAAAACATGGGATCTCTTCCCAGCCTGATGAACTAGGGAGTTCCCCATGGCCCTGTCCCACTCACAAAGAGGATTTAATACCCTAAAATCCCAGTTTCTAATGCAGACCTACAAAAGAATAAGGCTCTCCTAAGAAATGTGGTGACATTCTCCCAAGGTCTGGCTGTAAGGATGTGTGTCCCTTGCCACCCCTGACCACCTGAGCTCCAGCTCCTCTGCAAGGCAGAGCCAAGCCCAGCCAAGGTGGAACCCAGCATGAGATGCACAAATTCCATGCTCTGTACCAGATACAAACAGGGACCAATTGTCCACTCAGTACGGGTGGATCAAAATCCCACGGGAACCTTAGAGGTGAGGTAATGACAAAGTAGAAGGCAGGAGAGCTTAGAAGCTTTCCAATTTGTAAATGATCAGATTGGACATTCACCAAATCCTGCAGCACTGCCATTCCAATCTTGTGGGCTTGGCTGACCATGCAAAGGAGGGGAAAGTTCACGGGCAGACACAAAACATGAAGCTACTTCAAAACATTCACCTGGGGCAAGCACACGCTGCCAAAGCACCCACAAACACACGAGAACAAAGTGTTTCTTCTCACTCTGGGATCCCATCCCTGCTCTGAGGGCTGCCTTCTGCATTGCACATGAAACAGTCATCACATGAAAACAGAAGTCCTGCTAGGAGCAGGAACCACAGAGCTGGACAAGTCTGAGTTAATTGGATCAGCTTTTATCTGAAGTACAGAACTCTTTTTCCTTCTGTGTCCTTAGGCCCTGAGACTCTTGTATTCATGGTATCCACAGCTGGAAAAAGCATAGATTGAGAGGATCCATCCTCAGTCTTGTACAGACTCTGAGAGTTAAAGCAAGGAGGCTGGTGAAGGGCGTGAACACAAACCCTGTGAGGAGCAACTGAGGGAGATGGGGGTGTTTATCCTGGAGAAAAGGAGACTCAGGGGTGACCTTGTCACTCTCTGCAATCCCTGAAAGGTGCCTGTGCTCAGCTGGGGTTGGGCTCTTTCTCCAGGCAGCACTGAAAGAACCAGAGCACACAGCCCTAAACTGCACGAAGGGAAATACAGGTTGGATATCAGGAAAAAGTTTTTCACAGAAAGAGTGATAAAGTTCTGGAATGTTCTGCCTGGGGAGGTGGAGGAGTCCCCATCCCTGGGTGTGTTTAACAAAGCCTGGATGTGGCACTGGGTGCCAGGGTTTAGTTGAGGTGCTGGGGCTGGGTTGGACTCGATAATCTTGAAGGTCTCTTCCAACCCAGTGATTCTGGGATTCTGTGAATTCTCTAGGAAACAGAAGACGGAGATTTGAATCCCTTCATGTCGAGAAGGAAACTGAACCCAGGCCTCCTTCCAGCAGTCAGTCTCCCCAGTGATGTATTCCAGGCTGCAGGATCCTCCCAAACCATGTCCCCAACGCTCTGGCACCCAGGATTGGGGCACCCAGGACTGGGGCACTCAACACTGTACTTGCTCCTCTCCCTCAGACACCTGAACCTGCTGTGTTCTACCCAGGCCTGGGCATTGCAGGACAGAGACACAGTGTGGTTTCCAGCACAGATGACCCATGCTGACCCCAGGCTGCTCCCAGCAGGGACAATTTCCCTCCTGCAGCTCGTACCTTCAGGCTGGCACACGGAGTGCTGGCCCAGGGAACTGAACATGAGCAGCAGGCTCTGTGCAGGGCTGGGGCTGGGCCAGCCTGGCTCCCTTATCACTCTGGCTGACACTCCCAGCAGCAGCACAGGAAGCTGTAGGAACACACAGTCCATGGGGGAGAAGGAAGGAAGCTGGATCACCCCTGCTAGCTGCACTCTGAGCACAGAGCAGCCCAGGAGGCTCACAAGCCTGAAATCCCAACTCCTGTTCTGGCTTCCCAAGCAGATCCCAGGAAAGCCTCAGCTACAGCAACGAGTTTGCTCTTGGGGGGTGAGTTCAGGTAAAAAGGGAACCTTTGTGTCACCTCCCTCAGAGATCCCCTTGCAGGCAGATCCAAAGCTGAGCTGCTGCTCAGGGTCTCCAGACCCACTTTTGGATCTTGTCTTCCCCAGGCCCTTCCCACTGAGCAGTTACAGCACAGCACTACAGAGATGGGAACTTCTTAAAGCTTTTGGGTTGGATGCAGAGCTCTTCACTGACATTTTTTAGTTACATTTCTTAAGTAGAACATGCCTAGAAAATGCAATAACATTAATTACAGTATTAAAAACTATATCCCCATATTAAATACCACTTCATGCTACATCTTTTCCCACTGCCTGTCAAGACTGAAGCCCCAGCTTTGACTCCCACAGCTGTATCAAGGCCTCCTCTCACAATACAGACTCCCAAAAGTGCCAAATGAAAAATGATAACTCACGTGCAGAGAATTGATTGGTCCTCACGGTCTGCAAAACAAGAACAAACATGGTTATAGGGGTTTGTTTACACTGTCCTGTAATCTGCAAAACAGTTTCTTTTAATTGAGTATTTCTAACATTCATCTTTTCAGCTGAACAATTCTAAGGATGCTCCGAAGCAATTTTAATAACATCCCCATTTCACATGCACACACCCCTCAAACATCAGCTTAGAAGTTCCTGAAAGTCCTGACATTTCAGATAATGAAGTCAAAATTCTGGTTAAATTTAATAATCATCTATGGTATGGTTTTTAGCTATATTTTCAGATAAAGTGGACCTAACGCTTCTTATTCTGAATGCATAAAGAATATAAAACCTTACAGTTTCAAGCACACCATACTGACAACCACACACCTGGAAAGAGCACTGCCATCTCTAGCAAACAAGTGCTTTCCTCCTCAGCATTCGTTTTCTTTTTTGAATGAACACGCAGGCCTGAAGAGCTCCCACAATTCAGCTTATTCCTGAAAGCCTTGTCTAAAGGACATCCATGGACACCAAAATGCTGCAGCATTTGCTCAGCACTTCTGTGCCACACAGAGCCTCACTTGTGACCTTTGAGAAGAGCTCCTGAAGGTCAGGTGCAGCCTGCAAGGGCTATTTCCTCATGACAAGAGCTTCACAGGATATATTTCAGCACCATATTAAAATTATATCATCAAAAACCTTTGAGTATACCTGCAGCAAACAGAACATTTCAGTTAAAGTCTTTCAGAGCAGGCAGATGCTCCTGCACTGCCAGCACAGGCTGAGCCACAGATGCCACCCCTGGCAAGTTTCAGACTGCATGAACACCAAGGATGACAAAAAAATGAGGTGCTTTCTGACTGAGAAGTGTTAAAAACAGGCAGTCAGTTGTACTTTGAGCCCATTGTTCAAAAATACTAAGAGCTAGGAGTGATCCCCTGGCCTGCTGTGAATCCTGCAGCCCATGACTGTGTCTTGCAAGCAGATGTGAGCTAAAAAAACCCCTCCTAAGGGTAACCAACAGCAGAATGAGTGCAGGAGAACTGAAGAATATTAATTCAGATTATTAAAAGTGGGAAAGAAAAATTCCAAGAGTTGGTGACCCTCCTGACAAGTCTGCAGGAGGTACTCCTGGATCATTCCCTGCAGCTGCATGAGGTGCAGCAACTCCTGCAGACAAAAGAAAGGAATGGGAAGCCTGGGACTGCAAGAAATGAAGGATGAGAGGGGGCAAAAGCAGTGGGAGTACAACAAAAGAAACATTAAGAAAACACTTAGTTATGTTCCTCTGGTATCAGGCAGCAGGTCTTGCAAGGCCTATCAAAAAGAAGTTTTTGGTGGCAGGAGCAGAGCCAGGGCAGGGCTCAGGCACAGCTGGATGTCCTGCAGAGCCAGAGGAGAGCAGCTCTCTGCCCCGACCTGCTCCCAGGGCAGCCAGCAGTGACTCCTGCACTGAAGCAGCTCTGGTGCCAGCACAAGCTCCAGGTGATGCAAGACAGCGCAGATCATTTGTTCTTGCAGAAGAAACAGCTGAATGAAAGCCAAGTTGGTACCCTGAGTAGAGTTGAAAGTTAGTACTTCTTAGCTTTAGTGTTTACTGAGGCATTTCTTGCAAGTGACAAGTTGATTTTCCCTTTCTTACTTCCCAGGAATAACTTCACTCTAATTTTGGCCCTTGTTTGTTGTGGATGCAGGCTCCAAGGATCTGTTGTGTATGTGCTCTGTGCTGTAGGTGAACAGGCTCAGATATCAATCTACCCAAGGTCATTTAAAAATTGCATTCCTGACAAGTTCTGTGAAAACAGGTCAGTGCCTGGGGGAGACAGACCTTCCCACCAACACAGTTTTGCTGCTGCCAGAGCACTCACAGGACTGGTCCATGAATGCTACATGACAAGAAGAGCACACAGGTGTCCCACAACCTGCCACT
This sequence comes from Dicaeum eximium, assembly GCA_013396995.1. Lineage (NCBI taxonomy): Eukaryota > Metazoa > Chordata > Aves > Passeriformes > Dicaeidae > Dicaeum > Dicaeum eximium. The sequence continues at coordinate 56,141 of VWZP01010431.1, read as the reverse complement.
CTTCAAGTCCAAGCTTCCAATTATTTTCTTTTTCCTATTTTCCTGCTGGGCTGATAAACATGGGAAGAGATCTGGTTACAGAGATGAAGCATGCCTTTTTAATTTGTGTTTGTCTTTAAAATGTTGCCTAGTTACTCCCTAAACTATCATCAAACACTTAGCACTGTGAAGTGACTAGCAACAAACACTCTGCCCAGAGCCAACAGCAGGAGTGACAGGCACAAGTTTGCTTGCTGGGCACCTACCAGGCCAAATGTGCCCTGACACACTTCTGGGCACCAGGAGATTTCTGGTTATCCTACATTTCACCTCCATGGGCAGCTCACTCCCTTCTCAGTGCAGCTTCCCAAAGCCAGGGCAGTTTGCAGGAATAAATCAGCACTGTGCCCCCAGTGACCCATCAAACACTCCAGGGAACTTTGCAGGAAGCAAGGCATTTGCCATTACCACAAAGTTGGTATCTCAAGTTTTAACACCTAAATTTCACCAAGTTATAACTGTTTAAAGTTTTAAAAAAGCTGAACCTACACATGCCCAAAGCATCTGATGTGACACATCCAGCAGTGCCAGGGGAGCTGGACAGTATCACTGTCAAGTTACCCTCCTTGGGAGGTTTCAGGTGACTGAAGGATGGAAACACCTCAGGTATCTCCAGCAAAGGTGAGCAGGATCATTGCACTATCCTCCCAAAAGCTGAAAGGAACCTCTGGAAATGAGAAATTCTCAAGAATACTTCAGGAGAAGCCATCTCTCTTGGTGCACCTTCAGACTGCATTTTTTTTTTCTTCTTGCCTTGTCATCATCAGCTCATTCATATATTGGTCAGGGTTTACATCGAATTCTTATTTCTTTGACACTGTCAAGCAATGAACTCACAGAAATTCTCATTCTTTGTCCTAAAAGGTGTAACATTAACTTATACCAGAGGAAAGATCAAATTCAGGTGCAGCCTACTCCTCATGGGTATCCAGCAGTTTTAAATCCTAGAATAATAATATTTATCAGCTTTGCTTCATCAGTGCTCAGACACTTTTCTCTCAGAACACTGAAACTGCTCAGACATCACTCCATGGAGAATTACATCAACCCTGTCCCTGCAGCCCAGCTTCAAAGGCCAATCCAACAGAGCTGCTTTAAATCACTCAGAAGTTGCCAGCTCTGGCTGTTCACCTGGTATTTCCCACACAGCCACAGCCAGTGTCTCCTGCATTTCCTCTGCCTGCCTGAGAACTGGCAGCTCCAGCTGCCACAAACCCTTTAACAAACCAGCATTTCACTCCTGCCTCTTACTGCAGGAGATCTCCAGGTCTGTAGTGAAGGGTCAACAGAACACCTCTTCACTGTGTGGTGGAGCATTGATGCAAACACTCTAGGTGTTCCTGCTATTTGTGAAGTTAAAATAACAGCTTTTATTAAAAAGGGAAAAAAAAAAGTGGTTCTATCCCTTCTGCTTGAACATTTGAGATAAATCACAAAAGCCACGCTCCAGGTTTGCTGCTGGCTGAATACATTAAGTTAATAATTAGCAGTGATACAAAGCAGAGGTCACCCAAAGCCCAGTCACAGCTTACCCTGCCATTTGTTACAGTGACCCACAGCACCGGATACGGGGATTTTTTGCATGTCCGCAGCACACGAGGTGACCACACTCATTATTCCCTCACCCAACACAGCCCCAGCCTGGGAGGACTCAGCCAAGCTGTGAATTGAGACTATTTTAGAAATCACGAGTGAGGCATTTGCAACATTGGCTTGAAATTCCCCAAATTCCTGAGGAGAAAACGGTGACGTGCTGGTGCTGCCAGCCAGGGCTGAGTCAGCATAAGAGCACAAAACAAACAGGACTCTGTCCTGCCCACTGTGGGCAGCTTCTCCATCATACACCAGGGAGAACTGGAGTTTTATTTTCCTTTTTAACCCTAATTAAGTTGGAAGAACCTTAAATATGGTTTAGTTTTCACTATCTTTCACTCCCTTTATTAGCAATCATTAAGAGAAGCTTTAGCAGATTAATTTATGAATCAATTTAGAAATTGCTACATTTCAGAACAGCAGTGCAGAGGTAATGTGCTGCTCCCCTAACAAATTCCAGCAGGTCTGGGGGGATTTATCCAGCCTGTTCAAACAGGGGGCTGCTGTAAGTGAGGAGATGAGCAGAACACACAAGGCAGCTTCAGTTTGGAGGAAATCAGGGGAACTCCCTGGGCTGGGCGAGTGCTCCTGATGCCCACAGTGCCAAGCTCGGGGCCAGGCACAGCTCCTGGGCCCAGCTCACAGGCTGGGGCACCGGGAGGGTTTCAGCAGCTCAGCGGAAGGGCAGGGACAATCCAGAGGGAAAAACTTCCCCAAGAGAGCTGCCAGGACTTGCTCCCTGAGCTACTGACACCCAGAGGAACAGATCTCTGCCTCCCAAGGAGCTCTCCCAGGAGAAATGGAAATCCACACAGGCCATCCCTACACTTACATTTCAGTTCTTATTTGCATTCTGCTTTGCAGTAACCTAAGATTAGTAGGAGCTGGCAAGCCACACGCTGGGCAAGGTTTATTGGAGTGCAGAGCACTCAGCACAGCAGTGCCTTCCATTCTCCATCAATCCTGCTGAAGTTGTTCTACTTCCCACGTAGAATAATTTTGTTTAGACAAAGATTACACTGTCTATTGAGACAATGGTTCAAGGAGGCCCTTTAGTTTTAAGATCTGCCATGTAAGCTCACTCATTTAACTTTTGCTCTTCTGCTTTCCAAACAACCAAGCACAAACCACTTAACAAAACGGGCTGGCAACTTTCACTGCAGTGGCCTCTTTGCCAAGCTGTTTGACCATGCCTGAACTCCAGGAGTTTGGAGAGATAGCAAGTGTGACACCAGTGACACAGCAGGGACATGGTCTGGTGTTGTGTTCAGCCACACACAGGGCACAGATCACCTCACAAAGCAAGGCCAGCCACCAAATTCTCCTGGTTTTCTGATCCATGCATTCTTCACACAGGCTTTAAGCCCCCACTATATCCTGAGGCGCAGACTATCACAGTTTAGCTCTGCTGTTTAAAAATTGCTTCTTTCGGCTGTTTTGAACACATTATCTGCAAATTTCAAGTAATGACTCCATTCCTGCATAGGAAGAGATGGGTGGAGGAGGCTCTCTATTCCCTCTGCCACTTCAGATTTAGACTTCTGTTACATCTGACCTGAATTGTCATTTCCTTACTGAACAGTTTTGTTCATTCTGGTTGCTCTTTCAGTGTCTCCTGTTCCATTTCCTCTTTGCCCAAAGCAGGGCAGCCCAGGGTTGTACAAAGTGCAGATGAAATCATGGAATGGTTTCGGTTGGAAGGAACTTTAGAGATCATCCAGTGCCCCCCCTGCCATGGCAGGGACACCTCCCACTGTCCCAGGCTGCTCCCAGCCCTGTCCAGCCTGGCCTTGGGCACTGCCAGGGATCCAGGGGCAGCCACAGCTGCTCTGGGCACCCTGTGCCAGGGCCTGCTCACCCTCACAGCAGGGAATTCCTTCCTAACCTCTAATTTAAACTTCTGCTTTTTCAGTTTAAATCCATTTCCCCAGGTGCTGTCACTCCATCCCTTGTCCCTCTCCAGTTCTCTTGGAGCCCCCTTTAGGCCCTGGAAGAGGCTCTGAGGTCTCTCCAGAGCCTTCTCTTCTCCAGGCTGAGTAACTCCAGTTCCCAGAGCACCACCCTGGTCCCTCCTCTGGCCTGGCTCCAGCAGCTCCAGCTCCTTCCTGTGCTGGGCCCCCTGAGTTGGAGGCAGCTCTGCAGGTGGGCTCTCACCTGTGTTTGTGCTTGGGATGTACTCTAAGTCTATATATTATAAAAACATTATATTATTATAGATTGATTATATGTATTAGGAAAATAGAAAGAAAATGTGTCAAGTCTATGATAAAAATACTTCTTAGATTGATCCTTTTTCCACTTACTCCTCACATTCTCTCCCTGATTTACAACCACAGGTGACTACTGCATTTAGATGTCCACAAACCCTTCATCCCCTGCTTAAGCAGCAGCAGCTCCAACATTACCAAGGGAATTCATCTTTCCCAAGATGTTTGTGCACAAAAAGCACCAACAGAGGAATGCAGGTTCCAGGGTTTGCAGCAGCAACTCCCAAACCATAAAAAGCACAAAACAATGGGCAAGATTGACCAATCTTTAACCAGCTCTTTGCCCATATGAAGGCCTTTCCTCACACTGCTTACAACCCCCTTTGCTTAGGATTGTTATCAAATTCCTTTTGGAAAGCTGATCACCAGTGGTCTCCAGATTTTGAGCAGGACCCTCAGAGATGGCACCTGAAGCTCACATCTGGCTGCTCTGCTGTAAAATGTTTTTGTGCAGCACAGCCCATCAGCTACTCCATCTCTGATATTAAGGATTTGGCTCTTGCAGATTTTCTATTTACTAAACCTTGAGAGAATGATTTCCTGCTATTTTCCGCAAATTTTCCACAATAACTTCCCTGAGCAATTTCATAGCAAATATACATATACATGTCTACCTCTACATAAAGAGGTAGACACCTATTTTTTCCTGCTTTTTCTTCTGCGTTTTCCTTCTCCACACCATCTCATTGCTTTACCACCACTTTGAAAAAGCCCTAAAACAGGATGAATTTGAATGCCCCAGGGTGATCAGAAAGCCATGAGCTTTTATTCACCTTGTTCTCTGAAACAGATGCACAACACCTTGCAACTCTGAGTCCTTGAGGAAGGCTCACAAAGGAATTGTGAGGCTCACCAGGAATTCCTGAGCAGCCAAAAGTACCTGAGAGCTTCAAGCCTGGACAAGTGGAAGGGGGCTGGAGATACACCAAGGTGTAAATTGGCAATTGTGCTGCTGATGTGAGCCTGGGGTCAGAGACAAGGAGCAGGACACCAGCAGCCCTCACCTCTCCCCACTGGCTAAGGGATCAACCCTGCTCTGCTGCTTGCTGCTCCCTTGCCAAAGGATAACAAAGAATTTTAAGTCAAGAGGAAGGGGGAGGAAAAAGAAGCTGTTGCAAGTGCTGGCAGTGGCAGTTATGGCATAGCTGCACTCTTAGTTCAGCAGCCCAGAGGAATGCAGGCAGGACTGACAAAACCCAGCTTTGTGCACAGCACACAGCGCCCAGCCCGGCTCTCACGCTGCTCTCGAGATTAGAACACATTGAAGGTTTTGTTACATCAAGGCATTACTGCTTGTGCCTGTCATCTCCAGGCTTGAGCCAAGCAGGAGCAAATTATCCATTTCACAACCTAGAAATAAAAGGAGTTTAATTTAAACTAAAGCTTCGGTGTAGGAGCAGGTGCTGACTGAGTAATGGCACAAAATGATTCATCTCATGAATGATTTCCCAAGTTGGATGCACTTAGTCTTGAATTCCTGTCTGTAGGCACAGTCACAATTCAATTATAAGGCCAGCTTGCATAGCAAGTTTTAAAATTAAAGTCATCTCTGGTTGCTCAGAATATCAACCAAAAAAGCCCATGGAAGTGGCTCATCTGTTGCAGCATTTCACTTCAGAAGTGGGAAGAATACCGAGGCACTGAAGTAACTAAAAATTCCTTATGTAACAATTGTCATTCCTGTCTCATTTGCAAATACAACAAAGTTACTGAAATTACGTAAAAAAAGATGTCAACTTGAAAGCAATTAAGAAGAAAGAGCTGTTCACTGGAAGTATCATCATTCCTAATTAAGTGCCCAACCTTGAGGCTGAACAATAAACAGAGATCCAGTCACATTTTGACACAGAGAAGGACAAAGGTCAGTAAAGAACTAGAACTTTTCCAACAATAAAAGAGTTTAAAATGCAGTTTCTAGAACTAGATTGTGTCAGCTCAACTGAGCTTGTTCAATAAGTACTTGCTGCTGATGCCATTCACAGCTGGCCAAGCAAGATGCAATAATTTCAATCATGACAGCTCCCAGGCCCTGAATCACACAGGTTTAGCATCAAGAGACAGAACACAAAAGTGAGAGGAAGGAGATGAAATATTGCAACACAAGTTCAGCTGACAGAAGTATTTATCATTTTACTTCAAATTCAAAAATAATGAGGCAGGAGACTGTTTCAGCATGATGGATTTCAGTTTTTTTCTACTTCATTGCTTGCTTCAAGAATCTCTTTCCCTGCACTCAGCCATGCAGACACTGCCTGTGAAACTCATGGAGCAATCTGGATGTTAATGGTATTGTCACCTGAGTATTTATATTCCACACCTGCCTGACTGGACCGAGTGAAACCCCAGAATTCTCAATGTAACAATAAAGGGATCTATAAATCCTTCACGTGACATTTACCAAGCAGCCAGTTCTGCTGGGATCATCATCCTACACCTTGTAACTCGTTAAAAGACCTTGGGGACCCTTTTGGGAAGTCAAGATGCAATGAAAATACCAAGAACATTAATGGCACATTTATCAGGTTCCAACTGCTCCTCACAAAAGAGAACACCAACCATCACTCCCAAGTTTTTCAGTCTCAGAGCAATTTTTCTGTCTTTCATTTGAAGATTTAATAGACCTTTAAAAGAAAAAAATTGTCTTATTTTAGTTTCAATTCTTTTATTCTGTATCTGGGGGTGGATATGCACCCAAGGAAGGACTTAAATCAAGATTAACTACAAATATAGATCAATAAGATGTTTTTAAAGAGATGTATTGCACCTGTAGGCAGTTCTGGCTTCTCCACACCAAGTGTTCCCTTCCCGTGTTACGCTGTTTCCGATAAACCTTCTCTGCAACAGGATTAAAGGCAGGCCTAAAATATCAGTGCTAATTTGGTGCTCATCAAGATGTCCTCAGGGAAACAGGATAAAAAGGAGAGACTAAGCATAATTATACAAGACTAATATGAATAAGCAAGCTGGGCTTTAGCAACAAAAAGTCAACAAGTTTTCCTTAATATTTCTTCCGATAACTTGTATGTCACTGACTAAAGAGGCACAATAAAGCAACGCCATACTTCCTCTGGAAATCCAGTGGGAAAATTGGAAGGGAAGGGGGAAAAGAAAAAGTCAGCTGTGGAAAAAGCACTAGAGGAAAATTTATGAGCGCTGCTTTCGCACAATGAAATCTCCCTTGCTGGTAAAGTATTGTCCCAGACCTATCAGCCCCAGAAAATTAATTTTCTTAAGGAAAATCCTAGTCTGTGGCAATTTTTTATGGCCCATAACTTTAAGCAGGACTGAAGAACACTAGCAAGGCTTGCAAATTGTATAATCAAACAGAATTAAGGTCAACACTGTCACAGGGATTAGGAGAGCAATTCCTTATGATCATGTCAACAATGTTCTGTGGGGCCAGCAGCAGCCCTACCCCACTGCTGCCTTTATTTCAGTCCACCACCACCCCTGGGATATGGGGACTCCCTGCTCCACCTTCTCCTCAGGGAAATGGAGGGAAAGTGCAGCAGAAATCCACTAAACCATCTATGAAGTAACACCCTACTACCACAGCACTTTGAAAAATAATTACTGGGGGAAAGAGAGGGGAAATCCAGTCTGGAAAGCTGAATTGCAGGTTATTATCTTCTGCGGTCAGGCACTGGGTAATGAGTCTTTTCCTGAAGAGAAATCCTGACTGGTACAACTAGAATGCAGCCCAAGCCTTGCTTGTCTCAAACAAGAGTTCCTTCAACTCAATCCTTAATGCAACTGCTGCAGCAAAGGCAGCTCTCAGGAGAGCCAGCACTGCCTGGGTTTTGCTTTTCCCTGCAGAACTGGCCCCAAATCCCTGCTGCCTCCCAGCTGCCCCAGCCCTGACCCGTTCAGCTCCAACACTGAGCCACGGAGAACAACTCTGCACCTCCCTCTCTTGTGGCAGCTTCCAGCAGTCACTCTGTCTCCCTGGGGAATCCATTCCCCTTCCACACTGGGTTCTCCCACCTATTCTGTGTGCCAGGGCTCTTGCCCACCCTCTGCCCTCTTGGCTGGCAGTCAGCAATGCTTCCACGCAGACTTTTCCCACCACAGCACATGCAGAACTGCAGGGATCTGTTTGTATCACCAGTTTAGGAAAATTCAGAGTGTTCCAGCAATGTTTAAGACAAGGAATAAGTATGGAGATGCACATGCACCAGTTCTGCTGACCAGAAAATAATTTGCTTTTATAATCTAAATAAAAACCTCCTATTTTTTTATTTAAGCACAAATATTAAACACATAAAACCCCAGCACATCAGAAACTGGAAGCTGGGCTGCGACTGTCCATGCTCTGAATTAGAGGCATGAAAGCACTAAGAAACTGAGTAACACCTTACTCACTGTGCCCAATTCTCAGCACAGTAAAATTGTGGTTTCAAAAATCAGGGTGCTCAGAGTCACAGCTCAGGTCCAGGTATCCTGTTAATCACAGTAAACAGCTCACAAACACCTGGAAATGAGTAGTTTGTGATTAGCTGCAAGGAAAATAAACATGATCATACTGCACAAAATACCACTGAACAGGCCAGGAAAATCCAGCCAACCACTTTCATTAATCTAAATTAGTGGCCAGGATATTTCTATTAGGAGAAGGTCATATTCTCCAAAGGAATTGTGTTCCTATGGTTTCAATTTCAGGTTTGAATCCTAATAATTAAACTTCAGACGTCAAATACTGGAAACACAGCAGTCATTCATATCAAAAGAAACCTATGGATATGCTGCAACAGCAGAAGCATGACTTGCAATAATACTGGAAAAACTCCTCTCCCCAGCCCTCTCTTTGCCATCCCAGCTGTATCTCCCACAGCAGCTACGTGCACAGACACAGAGAGGAACTGCAGAACAACACTTTTACAAGTATGTGTCAGTAACTTATCAGCAAAAGCATCCTGGCCAAGGATTCTGCTGCAAATAAATGCTTGCAGACTCCTCTGATGATTAATCTGAAGCATTTTGATTAACCCAGCTAGTTCTTGGTTGGAGATGTATTTCTACAAGCCAAAACTTTCTGAGACGTATTTTCAGTTTCATTAAAGGCTGAATGCTGACTAAAACACAAGGCACAGTTAAAAGATTAAAGACATTTTGCACATTGTGTTAAATGCTTGATAGGGAAAACCTATCCTCACCAAACCCTGGGCACACTCAGTAGCTGACCTTGTGTTGCCACTGATAACCAGAAAACAAACAGAATAATGTAATAATCTGCTACTGTTAAGACAAATATTATGTGGTGCTCTAATGACTACAAAACCTCGGTTGTTGTAATTGCAAGTTTTATTTATATGGAGACAGACTCAGCTCCCTGAAGTGTCTCTCTGCAGCAGGGCCCACTCCGAGGCTCTGGAAGCACAGGGTCAGTGCCAGAGCTCCTCATTCCACCTGACACAAACACTCACTGCTCACCCCCACCAGCACCAATGCCTGTGCTGGAGTTTTTATTTATCCCTGCAATGCAGTTGTGCAGACAAATCATCAATGGCAAAGTCACTAACTTCTGCAAATGCTTCCTAAAATAAATAGGGAGCAGCTCCATACAGGTGAAGGGCATTAGAAACACAGATTCAGTTACCCTTTAACAAGTTATTCCCTAAATAATGGATCCTATTGCATGGGTTTCATCTATTCTTACTCCAAGCTATGCCTTCATTTGTTCAGATGAGAACTCAGACCATCAAAATCAAAAAGAAAGCAAGCACAGATTTGATACAAAATATAAACCTCCATGCATCAGAAGAAGAGAGAACTGCAACCAAACATACAACACCATATGCATTTTTTTTATTCCATCTTCCAAAATTAGTAACATTTGTCCATGTAGCAAGATCTCCAGAGATACAAATCAGTCCCAGCAGGGTATGTGAGCAAATATATGGAGCACCTGGAATGTGGTAACTACTGACATTGACTTACTTTATTAGAGGACATTTGTCTCAAAAACATTTCAGTGTACTCTTGAGACCATTTCAAGAGGTGCTTTCAGATTTGGAAGCACTTAATCACAATCCACTTGAGACTGCTACAATAAACTCCTTAAAATAAATCTTAAGGTTTGCTCTGCTATTATTCCACGTGCACTTATTAGGGGTCCTCCCATCTGAGCTGTTAGAGGCTGTTGCTCTGGTCAAGAAGTCAGAGTTTCATTACAAAACCACATGAAAACAGAGCCCCAAACATCCACTGGGAAGCAGAACAACTCTCGGTGGCCCCAATTTGCTGCTCTTCCCCTGCCTGTCCCTGCATCACCCCACTCTGCTGGCACAGTTCTCCTGAGGTGAAAAGACATTCAGCAACCTGTAGTTGATTATTAAGCAGCCCTAAAGACAAAGTCACAATTCAAGAAACAAAGACTTGTGTGATGCATTTAAAGATACCTAATGTCTTTAAAAAAAAAAAAAAGTTAACATTTAAATGGCTGGTTAAGCTGGTAGCAGAAACAGCTTTCCTCAGTTTGTGTGAAGTAGGTCAAACAGCTTTTCCTCTCCTTCCAGTCCATCCTCAGCTACAGCACAACACATAGCAAGGTGTGCAGAGCTGGCTCTTGGTCACACACACCTGCCTGGAGGCAACATGCTGCTATCCCCACACCTTTAACAGCCCCCTAAATATGAATCAATATTGGAATGAGCTGTGCTTCCAAAATGCTGTGTCAGAAATGCAACTGTGCAAATTCAACAGCACATGCTCATTTCTGTCACCTCAGTTTCAGTTTTCGTGTTTGTCCAGCACAGCCTTAAAGCCAAAATCCAAACCATGAGTCCTCCATAAACTCACTCTATTCCACTACAGACATACATCAGTTAGGAGGAAAAAAAAAGAAATTCCTCCAGGTTAAATATTTCTCTGACCTCTTTTTGAATTCAAACACACTATTGTTCCATTGTCACCTCACATTATTTGCCAGCTGCCAAAACACCAACATTTTTATAGCATTGCCATTTAAATCCCACTCTTTTACTCTTCCTTCATCCACAGCCCATGCACAACATCTTTTGACATGCAACTTAGCTCTTTCTTTTTAGGAACAAAATATTTCTGACACAACTTCCAGAGCACCAACGGTCCAGCACAGCTGTGTTGGTGTCACTCAGCGAGTCACACACAGACAGTCCTCTCTCTTTCTTTAAAATTCTGATTCCACATGGCTGGGTAAGGAAACCCCAAGCTGCAGGCACATTAAGGAGTTGCCAGGCAGCCGTTCAACCCCAGTGACTGCTCCTTACCTTGCAGCATGCACCTGTAGGCAGACTCGGATATCGCGTAAATGTGCGGTGGCATCTCGTGGCGCTTCTTCCCTCTGTACATCTCAATAATGTTCTCTGAATAAATTGGGAGGTTCTTGTAAGGATTTATGACTACACAGAACAGCCCTGAATAGGTCTGGAAGAAGAAAAAATAACAAACATTTCTGTTAGTATTGAAATAAAGTCATAAAGAGCAGAAAGCCTTTTTACGGGTTCTATAATATTTCTCTTAAAACAAAATTGAGGTGCTTTTTGTAGAGCAACTCAAAGTACATGCTATATTCAAATTATTGGTTTCTAGTTCTCTTAAAAGGCTCTTTAATTACCTGCATAAAAAGTAATTTAAAGATAATAAGCGTAGGTAAACTTGAAGAGGAGTATCTGATCTCTTTCCCACAGACATTTAAATATCTCTTCCGTTTGCCAAGTTCCAGCTTTATGGACACCTTTTGATGTTAACTCCTTTAGTAAAATGTACATAATATCCATTGCTCTGGTAAATAACCTAGATGAGGGAAGAGCCTATTTCAAACCAGCCTTATTTCTGCTATCCTATCATTGTCTCACAACTGTCCCTCTTTCCTGCTCCTCAGCCCTTCTCAATCCCACAGAGGGGTCATTCCCTACCCTCTGCCAGCCCAGCTGAGGGACAGCCTGCACCCAGCCCTGCAGATGTTTCATACTCTCCTTTCAGAGCTGACACTCCACACAAGTAGACTGCCAGAAGACCAAGGAACCAGCACAAATTGTGCATTGCTGATTTCACTGAGGCATTTCTGTTTAGCCAAAATGCCTCAAGTGTCACAGGATTGAGCCCACACTGAAGCAATGCCCATGGGGCTGCATTTCCCTTGGATTTACACGATCCAAGTACCACAGACTCCTCCAGTGAGTCCCAGCCCTGCTCCCCAGCAGTTATTCCTCAGGGAGTTAAGGCAGGAACATCCCTGGCAGAAGAAGGAGCATGGGCAGCCATGGACACTCAGTTATGAGGGAGGGACAGATGAGCCTGGCCTGGGATCAGAGGCTGAGCCCTGACAGACACTGCTCCCTGCACACAGCACAGCTCTCCCTCCCAGGGTGTTCCCTATCCAAGGAATCTGCTTGGCTCCAACCCTTTCAGCAGCAACCACAAGTGACTGCTTTTAAGAATGCAGAATCTCTCCATTCACTGTTATCTCCTCACATGCTTGGACTGTGTGTTCCTTCTGGTCACTACAGAAATTCCTATCTCTAGCAGCTCAGGAAGAGAGCAAGATAGACCAGGTTTGGCAGAAATAGGAAGTATCTTTCTGAATGTCAGGAAAACCATGTTTCTTACCTTTGCAGGTTGAGAGGAGAAAAAGAATGGGGAGAATAAGCAGAAAGAATTAACAGCTTTTGAGAGCCCAGAGTACTGAGCAAGTCACTCAGGATATAACATTTGTCCATTTTAAAAAAAGTACTGCTGCTACATTGGTATGAACACAGTAGCTGATAGTCCCAATCTGCCTTTTTTTTTTTCTTTTGTAAGTATAAAAGATTTTATTTGGAGGAAAAAGTGCCCCCTTGTCCTTTTTATACCTCCACCAGCTTCTGGAAAGACAGGCAGAAGGTGTTTTCTGAACTGAGTCCAGGAGCACCATCAGCAAAGAAAAAAAACTTGGTTTTAAGCCAGATATCCTGACATAGGGACATCTTATGTCCTTGCAGGAAAATACTTCCTCTGCTTTTGTCAGATCTGCTGGATGATAACTGCAGGGCCTTACCACCTAAACAAGGTATTTATTTCTCAAGAGAAAGGAAACAGATCTTATCAGGGCAACTGACCCAAGCATAAAGAACAACTTATCAGTCATTAACTCAACATAACATGGGGCTGCTGGCAAGTGGGCAGTTCCTCCCCAGCCTCCTTTCCTACCACTGTCCCTCTTGCCAGCATCAGTGCTCTTGCCCTTACTGACTGACCCGGGTACTGCTGCAGCCAAATGTCAAACAAAATTGGCTAGAAACAGAAGCAGTTCCCTGCCCAAACTCATTCATGGTCGCTGGTGAGACTGGAAAGGAGGGAAGGCAGGACAGTTATTTTAGCAGCTTGGTAAAACCATGCAAGGAGCCAATTAACTGCTGGACAGTGGGCACCCGTTCCCAGCCACCTTCCCTGTGCTCAGCTGAGCTCACCCACACCCCTCTGTCACCACCAACAGAGACATGGAGGCTCTGAAAACTGCCACAAGCCTGGCTTCCACTCGAGGCTCCAAATGAGGGTAACCAGAAGAAAGAACATGTTTGCCAAGCCCACCACAGAATCACAGCTCAGAACCATGGAGCAGCACCTCCCCTGTGCTCCTCCTGTGCTCAGCAGAGAGCCGCTCACTGCTGACTGCAGGAGAGAGGAGAGAGGAATCCCCAGAGCCAGAGTCACCCCAGAGCTGTCCCAGCAGAGCTCTGAGCAGTGCCATGGCACCAAAAGGTGCTGAGGCCAGCAGGGCTGTGCCCTCTGGGAGGGCTCTGCACGCTCACCAGTAGCACTCGGAGCCCTGCTCTGCTTTTCACCCACTCAGCCTCAGAGATTTGCAATTTCCCTCCCTGGGCTGCTGCTCCTCCCCTGAGCAAGGGCAGAACTCCCAAACCAGAGGCTGGTTAAGCTGTAAGGGAATTACTGCAAAACCCACCTACGCTGGTGATCCTCTTTCAACAGCAACACCTCGATTTCTCTGCAAGTTCATCCAAAACTTTGACTTTGTTCTGGCATTTCATGTTCCCAAAGGAAAGCTGTTGTTTTTTACCCCAGAATTACTGCTCTTCCCCAGACATAAATAAATAGATCTGGTAAATAATTTTTTAAAAAAATCTTAAGTGCTGGGATAAAACAGTTCTTTGAAGATTATCCTTCTCTCCTCCCCCCAGTTGCTTTGGCATCTTCAGTTTATTTCCCCAGCACAGACATGGAATAAATGTTACTAGTTTAGCTACATAAAGAATTAATAACCCAGAAAAACAAACATAACAATCCCTCCAGACCTCTACTGACAATAGCTAACCTGGAAGCCTTTCCAGGCTATCTCCTGAAGCAGTAGTTGGATGAACCTGTGAACCTGGAAGGACCAGAATAAGCAAAGCCCAAAATAACCAATCCAGAGAAGGCCAACAAATAACCTGGGCAACTGAAAACGGTTAATTGAAGAAGCTCTATATTGAACAGGGCCAAATTAGAACTTATGAAGCACAGAATTCTACATTTTGCCAATGCTGGGGTTCATTTATTTGAAACTAAATCTAAAGGTGAGGCTTTTATCCCAGACCATTCCCTCTGTGCCATGACAGCTCTTTCTATGCAGCACCTGGAACTCCAAGACCTTGATTTCCTGAATATGTTACCCAGCTCACTCTCCTGCTGTTTCCCTGGAGAATTTCAAAATGAGACCTTTTCCAAACCAGCACCACCCTGCAGAGTTTAATTTATTCATAGGAAGGTGGAAGTGAATTTTCCCAATTTCCTGACTGTCATCTATTGCAGAAAGCAATACATGAACATATTGGTGGGCTGTCTTCATGACTTGGCAAGCAGAGAAACACAGAAAGGATGCTTTTAATGAGCCAAATTTAACTGGGAGGGAGGCAAATGGTACCAAAATCTTTCACAGCTGTTTCGTAACTGCAAGTCTTACAGTGCATCACTGTGCCTAAAAAAGCAGGAAAGGGACTTTGTGCATGGAAACCAAACACATGAAAAGCAGAGATTGTTTAAAATCCCTGAAAAAAGCTTCTTGGTGAGCAGCCACAGGAGGAATTATCAGGAATACATACACATCTGCTTAACAAATGTTCACCCCATTTAATGAACTCTGTCCTGCAGTGCATGGACTGATGGAATTGTCAGATGGGAATAAGAGCTGGGAATTGTCAGGTGGGAATAAGAGCTGGGATCAGCACTGGTGAGCTCCAGCAACAGCCCAGTCTGCATGGAGAACCAGCCTTCATTCATTTTTCAGCTGACAGAGGTGGATGAGCACATTAAGAATTGAAAGGCAAGCAAAGATGCTGATTCACCTTGAGCTGATGGACCAGCTGTTTGAACACATTCCTGCTTTACCCAGGAACAGACAGCATCAACCCACAGCCACAGGACACCCTGGAATGCACTCTCCAGGCAGGGCTCCAGACACAGAGAAGGAGAGCTCTGACAGAGAGGTTGGTTATACAAGCTCCCCTTCAGGACACTAAATGTGCAGTTTGAAGGTTTCCAGATGCTTCCAGCCTGTATCCAGTAGTTTATCACGTAGTAATTTGGGTTCTGGTAAGCTGTCCCACCCTGCAGAGTTCAGGATCCTGGCACTGGCCTGTTTCAAACTCCATTCCATGCCTACATCTTGGGAGGGAGGGAGGGAGGTGGGGGTGAGTGAACAACTGGCAAACAGGGTGAGTTATTCCCAGGTGAAAACACCTGGGAGTTCAGGCTCCTCATCTGGAGTGTGACTTCATAGCCTGTCTTCCCTTAAAACCACATCAGCCCTTCCCTGTGCACACACACATGGAGGGGCTCAGGGTAAAAAGCCTGGTGCTAGCCCCTGGATTAACAGCTCCTGTAGCCAGGAATGAGCTGTTGTGGCTGTTGGGCTGCTCTCTTCTGCCATGCCATCCAAAGGCCTCTTCAAAGCACCTTGAGAGCACATCAGCTCTGCAGGTGCAGTTTGGGCATTTGTAACAATCAGTCTGCACCACCCCTGAACACAGGCTCAACATTTATCTCCAATTCTTCAAATATATGAAGTGACAGATTCGCTCTATTACTACATAAATAATGAAGCTGAAGTAAGCATTCAGACAGCCCTCATTATTACCTGAAACAGAAACCAGCCATTCCCAGCCCAGCAAGCAACACATGTTTTAAGCAGTATCCCAGAACTAAAGGAGTGGAGAACACCCTCCAATTGACAAATGGCCTCGAGAGCATTTTCTTTGCCTGGTTTTCACTTCCTGAGGTTACAGACTCACCTTTCACACTCCAAGCCCTACAGAGTTCCCATAGCTAGATGTGGTTTTCTCACAGAGCACCTTTTCTCCCTGAAATTATCCAATTCAAGCCTTAAAGAAGGGCAGGCAGCTCCTCAGCCTCAGAGGGGATGAAGGTGAGGCTGTGCCCTGGGGTAGGGACAACACTGGAATCAAAGCGTGTTCAACAAGGGCAAGGAACAGCCTGGGAAGCTCAGGTCAGAGAGGCTGTGGATGACAGCCGCAGATTTCCTCAGGGCAGCTCAGGAGGAGAATGAGAAAGGGAAGGAGCACAACACATACAGCAGCTATGGAAAAAAAAAAAGCTCAGCCCACACTATAGATGGTTTGTCTGTGAATGTTCTCCACAGCTGGAGCTGAGCAGAGGCTCAGCAGTGCTGAATTTCCACATTCACAGCCTCCAGGTGCTGTGTGTAGACAGAAACCCCCCCTCAGCCCAGCAGCACAGGCCATGCCCTGCCCTGCCAGCTCCTCCTCTCACACAGACACACTCAGGGTCACAGCCTGGGCTCGGAACTGCCTCAGCCACAGCAACTGCTCAGAGCTAAAACATGAGCTGAGCTTGCACCAGGGCCAGGAGTATTAATATCCTTCCACAAGGCTCCTGGAGAGCTGCATGTCAGAGCCTGACTGCTCCACAGACAGCTCTGCAGCAGTTCTGACACAGGCACGGGGCTGCAGGGGTGTCCTGCAGCACACTGCACTCACCTGAGCACTTGGACAGGTGAGAACCATGCAAAGTGCTGCTCCTTCTTACACTCTTCATCCACCCTTTTTTATAGAAACACAGAGCTGGACAAGAACAAGCACTTTTTCATACCTCTGCTTGCCTGATTCACTTCCTTGAAGTCCCTCAGACATTTCTAACCCTGCACACAGTTCCCTCAACTTGATTACATTTATGAGTCTTCCAAAAATCAGAGTCAATATAAAAAAAAGTTCTTGTGTCAAAGCAATTCCACCCATGTGAACCCCAGCATTTCTTCTACCACATGCTGGGTATTAGATCCAGTGACTGGCTCGTGGTAGGAAAAAGAATTAAGTAACCAACTCAATTTCTTGCAGGCTTCTTTTAACACCAATCTTTGACACTCAAACGTGAAACACTCCCAACTGGACCAGCAGGAAAATTAAAGCAATTAGAACACAGATGCTTATATAATACCACAGATTGTTCTAGGTTACACTCAGGCCTCACAGGAGGCAGCAGCTTAAAAGAAGGAACAGCTTAAAGACAGCTCCTTCAGTGCAGGGCTGTAAGAGCTGCCACTCACAGCAGGCTCTGGAACTGGGGACTATGGCACAGCTCTCATTCTTTCCCTCTTCCATTCCAATAATATGGAAAGTACATTCAAAAATGAAATAACAGGGCTGCAGACCCATTACAGAGGTAACACTTGCAATTATCAACAAGCACCTCCTGCAGTATTTTACTTGCACAATAGTGAGCACATTTTCTACTTCACTGGTGGAAAGGAAACCCAGCAGCCCTGTGCCAGGAGAGCAGAACCAGCAGGAGGCTTCCAGGAACTCCAAGCCTCATATAAACAGCTTCCAACACTTTTTCAAAAGTCCTGGCTAAAAAAAAAAACATGGGGGAGTGGGCAGGGAAGATACCGCACAGCTCACTGAACTCTGAAGTGAATCTAAAGCTTTCCTCAAGCTTCACCAGCTTGTTGTCCTTCCTCAGGGAACAGCACAAGCCATCAGCTCTAACCTGACTTTCCCCACAGCACACACACCGTGGGTACCTGTCCCCACCTGCCACTTCCTACCTGAGCCCCCAAACATAGCCCAGGGCTCCCCAGCATCCCCCACCAGTCCCAAGAGGCCATCTGGATACTGGCACCGAGTCCAGCCTTTGAGAAATTCTGTTCATTTTAATCCTTCTGACTGAAGGAGGGCAGGAAACAGCTAAGGAGTAGCTGCAGTGATTTATGGGGGTATCAGAAAGCCACACAACCACCTGTGGGCAGGGCCCTTCCTCCAGGAAAGCAGGGCCTACAACACATGTGGCAACAGCAATGTTTTCTAAAATAAATGACTATGAAGCCCATTGAATTTGGAATACCTTGGTTTTTAATGCAGCTTAATTATACCCTATGTTTGAGTGAGCAATTCCTTCATCCCATCCTACTGCAGTGGGTACAGGAGTGGGAAAATTCTGACTGCACAACACAGACTTCTGGTCCTGCCAGAGCATCTTAGAAAAGGCACTCAGACTCCAAAGTTTACAGATCCACTGAGTGGGAAACGTGCCATTTATCCCAGAACTGTTTGGATGTCCACCTGCACTCACCAGTCAGAGCATTAAACACAGCCATCTGCAGCTCAGGTGCTGGATTCCCTGGAAAACCAGACCCTTGTGGCAAACCTGTACAGTCATGAGAGAACCACTGGTTTTGACAGGATATTTCTGTCCACAAGAGGTACATAAGGTGATGCTTCTAAACTTAAAATACATGTTAAGAGTGGGATTGAAGAGTCTTGCCATGAAAAGAGCTTTGAATTGCTGGGTAAAGTGTCACCTAATGTCTATCACAGCTTGTGACAAAGAATTAAGTGCAGTCTTGAAAAAGCAGCATGCAGGGCTAAGGGACCCCCACCACCCACTCTTGCCAGTGGATTTCATTTCTCCATCTCACTGTCTGATTCCAAGGCTTCTTACCCCCATGAAATCGTATTCTGCAGACACAACTTGAGCACAATCCCAACTCTAGGGCTGATATCTAGAAGCCTCCACAGTGGCATTTTACATGCAGATCTTATAAGAATAAAGATGTTTCCTCACCCAGGGTACAGACCTCAGTGAGCCAAAACCTCTGACTAGAAATACTCCTTTCTTAAACCAACACCCCCAGCAAGTCACCTGGAACTCAGTTCACGGGATAAAGATATTCAAGAAGCACCATAAAACCAGTCTGAGCAAAATAATGTTTATTCCAAATCTTCAAAGGACCTCCTAAGCCTGTGGGTATTCCTCCTGGGTGCCCTCCCAGTGAACCAGCTCCAGCTCCTGATCTGCAGCTGAAGGATGTCACTAATGCAGCCTGAAGCCAGGATTAAAGCTGGCCACTCCAAAGCTGGGCAGCCACAACAGTTCAGTTTTGAACCGGAGAATCAACATTCACAAGCATTTACAGGAACCAAAACCCACTCCAGCAGGATATGAAGGATCAATCTGAGCATTAGTGACTCAAATGATACATAAGAAATATTGATATCCCTACAAAAGCACAGGATTTGGGGAAGTTCAGCTATGAAACACAAGGGAGAGTGAAAATTCCAAGCAAAAGCAGAAGCAATGAAAGAACAACTAAACTACCTGCTGTAGGTGGCTGCACCTTCACAGAACCAGCACTTACACTCCAAATAAACCTTGTGGCAATCAATGGAATAGATGATGTTAAAGGTGGAGCAAGAAATTAAAGTTATTTCATCTCCAAAGCAAAACGGGGATCACCATAACTGACACTCCACCACCCTTCCCAGCAGCTCCTGTACAAGCCTTGATCCTTTTCGTGTGCTGTGCTGCCATGACCAGACCCAGAAAGACCGGGGACCAAGCCCTCACATCATGCCTTTATAAGCCCCTGATCTTCCATGTTCTCCACTTGTGTTCATCTCTCACAGCTCAGCAGTGAGGCTCAGAGCCTGAGATCATGGCACTCGGCAGGCATTAGAGCTGCTGCAAGTTCCAGAAACTGCTGGCCATCCCTACTTGGAAGTTACATGAAACTCTGGGAAGTGAGCATCCCTGCCCAGGTCACTGTGGGCCTGAGTCAGCCTCCCTGTTCCTGCACCAGCGTCATCTGGACACAGAGATCACAGACAGATGACTGCACCACCCTCAACTCGTTTGTTGCCTTTCTAGGGACTGAAAGGAAACGTGTCTACTTCAGTTGACATTCTTGCATCTTCCACTTCCTAGAAAGGCAGCACTCCATGCTGCCTGTTGGGAAATTCCAGGACACCTAATCAGATTCAGCACCTGCCCCTCAACTGCTTGAGAGCAACATCAAAATACACAATTTTTCATTTGGTTGTTATGGGAGTAGTACTTGGAAATCAGACCTTTAACCAGCTCCTGTCAGTACGGCCAAACCAGCAGAAGTCACTTCAGCTCAGTTCACTCTGGCTCTTTCCCTTACACCAGGCAAACAGGAATTGTGGGCAATGGCTCTGGGCTTGCCAGCAGCAACAGCAGTGCCACATTCATGAAGTTCGGGGATACCCAACACAGACCCTGACACTAAAACCCCAACAGCTCCAGTTCCTGCAGTGTCTCCCTGGCCTGTGAATCTTTGCAGCATTCAGTCCTTGGCACACCTCAGCACTGCTCTTCTCCACACCATCACCAAGTAAGCCAGGTTTAATTTCAGCCCAGAAGCCAGTTCTTAGAGCTGCACTGAACCACTGCTCTTGGGTAGAGCAGCATCCTCCAGCAGTGTCCCTGTCACTCAGGCCTCCAGTAAAGCCCAACAAATCCTGGAGTTTCTTAACCCCAAGCAAGTTCTCCCAGCTGGGGGCAGGGAGGTCTGTCACAAAATCCCCATCTGATCCCCCTGTGTGGCAGCAGAATCACACAGCCAAGGACAAGTTCCAGTCTGCCTCAACAGAGCAGGAATGAATCCTTTTCGGCAGAAAACAAAGGTCAGTCACCTGCAGGATCACAAACTCCACATCCATGAGCAGCCAGTCTCTCACAAAGGGAGACCCAGAGTGTCCTGTCCCCTGTGTGCACAGGAGTGACGGGTTCTGACACCACCCCAGAAACACCTGTGCCTGTGTTTGCAGTCCCTGCACTAGACTAGGCTGTGACATTTAAGGCCTGCAGGTTTTTAACCTTCATAATGAAATAGGGCTATAATAGTTATAATGAATTTCTTAACAGCCATAATTAGGATTGATACACAGACTGAAAATGTTTGACCTATCAACCTGTTTACTTTTAGTTTTCAATCCAGTCCCCATTAATTATCCAATTAGCTTCCTTATGCAGGAATCATTCCAGAAGTACTTTTCACTCAGCTCTGCTGTGAGCACCTTGGTGTAAGGCCTTGGAAGAGGAAGCTGACAAAGACACACAAATACAAAAAAACACTTTTGAGCTGTACATAATTTTTAATAAGTCCAAATATTATCAAGGGTCAAGCTAAAAATGCACCCCCTAATCCCCAGATGGAGGGGAAAATGAGCCAACTATCAGGACTAAATAAAATTGATTTAAGCTTTAAGTGTTTATAAAGTGAACCAAGCATTTAAGCAGATGTTCCAGTGTCTTTTAACACAGAAAGCCTCCTTGTAGCTGTTCCTGACTCCCTGACCCAACAAGTCACTGTGCAATCAGTCTGCCAAGAGAGCAGGAGCTGCTCCCAACTGCAGGCACAGAGCTGGGACAGAGCTCCAAGGGAGGTGCTGTGACCTGGGTCAGTCACAGCACCAAGGGCGCTGTGATTCCCAACTCCAGAGCAAGATGGTGATAAGCCAGATGTTCAATCAGTGCTTCAAAACCACTGGAAAAAAAGTGCTTTATCTTATTGTTTTATTTTAAGCACTTGAATACATCCCTTCCTGGCCACTAGGCTGATATTCAGTTCCAAAAAGACATTTTGCACTCCCAGTACTCTCAGACTTCATATTTTAAATACCAGCAGAGCCTCTTATTGCCATTTTTAACATGCAGTAAGTTAAAACAAGAGATGTGCTCATTCACATGAGCAGCTAAACACAGCAATCCAGCAAAGCAAGGGTTTGTCACCTCCCTCAGCTCAAGGAAGCCACTTGCCACTGCTCACTGGATCACTTCAGCAGGAGGCAAGTGCTCCAAAGAGTAGCACCAGCAGAGCCCCCCAATCTGCCATTTCCCATTCTGGGGCTGAAAGATGCTCATAAAATTGTATTATTTGTTTTTTGACAGAGTTCTTGACCTGTACACAGCATGGAGAAAGACTGTGGACTCATGTAAATGCTGGGGATACAAAGTACGTAGACTGCCAAAATCAAAGACAAGACCTACTCTCACAGTAAGGATGGGAATCAGGTAAAGTCAGCAGAATTAGCACCCAAATGGATCCCATAATTAGTACTTACATAGATGAGCCCAGAGTAATAGCGATCCTTTAAATTATGCAATACAGAGGCTTCATTTAAACAGGTTAGTTCTGCCATGTCTTCCACTTTAGAGAACTTGGGAGGATTCATCTTCTGAACATCATCTTTATTGACGAGCGCTTTCTTCCCGTTCTCTGCCAGTTCAACCAACACCTCATCCCCTTTCTCCTCCTTGATGCTGGCTGCCTCGAAGCCGTGGCGCTCCGAAGGGATCCATACCAGCTTCTTGGCAGTCCAGTCGGCCTGGGTGGCAGGGTTGTAGATGACAGCCCTGTCCACGAAGAGGTACCGCTCCGGATCCTCCTGCCCCGACCTCTGCGCCATCCCGGGAAGAGAAGGTGTCCACTCCCAGTCACCCTGCCAGCAGAGGGAAAAGCAAGGAGCATGTTACACACCAACCTCACCCTGCCCCGTGCCACAGCAATCCAGGAATCCATCACCAGCATCTTCTCTTTGCTCCCAGCCTAGAGAAGCGGCTGCACAACTGAGCCCCTGCTCACACAGCTCTGCCACACAAAGTTCAGTGTCCTGTCGAGTGCCACCCAAAGGCAGTGCAGGATAGCCAGCAGGGACTGGTCCCAGCTTTGCAGCAGTAAGGGAGAGACATTTCAGCAAGAGCTGCAGGCAGGAAAAACACACACCTATGTGCTGGGCTCAGATAAGGAATACCAGCAAACAGAGCAGAAGCTTGGCAGTAAACTCAGCTGTGATGGAACAGTGAAAAACAAAAATACAGAGATAGATACAAACCCAGAAATCTGCTCAGTGGATTCTGCTGCAGAAACCAGAAGGCAGCAAGGATGAGTTTTAAAAATGTGGATGTTCAACTGCAGACAAGAACTTGGGACACTTGGGGCTTCTGCAAGCCATCAAGGCAGCTAAACCTTGCTCATATTCTTCCTGAAAAGCTTTGCATTTCTACAGCCTGCTCCTGTTCTCAGTCCTGAGTGCTGACATCACCATATTCCAAAAAATGTCTCCAGATCTCAAGTTTACCTCAAGGCTCAAAACACTGCAAGGAATGATGCTGGATTTTCCAACAGCTCCACGGGTAATTTGAAGCAGAAAGAAAAACCACTGACTGACAAGAGCCCCTGCACACTCATTTTACCTGGCTGCCTCTATCCAGGAGAGGCCCCTGCCCCTTCTGTAGGCACTGCCATCACAGCCAGGATTCCTGGAGCTGGCAGATCCCTCTGGAACTGCCCCCAGAGCACCAAGGTAAAGCCTGACACCTCCTACTCACGGCTTTCAGCGTCGTAGTTTGTAACACACAACATCTTCCCTGCTGAAGAACCTCATATTGGCTATGGAATCCTTTTCCAGCAGGTAACCCAAAGGTCAGCTTGGGAACAAAGCCAGGGAGGCTCCCAAACTGTACTTGTCACCTTTCCTACTATGGCACGCGCCCTGATGGAAGTCCTGCAACCCAACCCTCCTGAGAAGAGCGTGTAATTAAACAGGATAATTGTGTCTCCATCTAAGGCAGAGAGATTTGTTACATTGTCCAACTTTAGTGTAAAGCAAGCCTGAAGTCACTGAACCCTTCAGAGGTGCGAGGAGCAGATCCCTCAGCACAGATAGCTTAATTCAAATCAAGATATGATGACTCAGCATTTAAAGTATTTCAGAAGAGCCTCTCAAAGAAAATTTCCATGAACAAAGATGGAATCGTGGAGGGGACACCTGAAGTGACAGCTGGACTCCTCCACCATGAAAATGAAGGTTTAGTCAATGAATGCCACATTCGGCTTGAGAAGCCCACAGGTTAAATAAGCGAGCTTTGAACCCCAAGTGAGAAAGGTGACTGTCCCCGCTGTGCCAGGCTCCAGCCCAAGCTCCAACAAAGCCCTGGAACGCCAGTGCCACCCTGGAGTGCCAATGCCCCTCGGTGCCAGGTCCTGAGCACTCCCCGGGCAGGTGAGACACAGCCCAAGGCAGCCAGGACTCCGTTTTTACACACCAAGAGGCAGTGAAACCTGAAGGCCAAATAAAGCTCATACGACAAAATGAACCATTATTGAGCCCCAGCGGAATTAAAGGGTGAAGACTGAAATGAAAGCATTCATACACGAGTGCATGCACCAGTCAGCCACGAATGGTATAACTGACTTTAGAGTTCCTGAGCATAAACCTCAGCATCGGCGGATCAGAAGCACTTCCAGGGCCATTCTTCCACTCCGACTTCCAATCCCACAAAGCCCATCACAAAAGACCCTCTGCAGAGGCAAAGCAAGCTGCAGCTCACCCTACCCAGGGCTCCTCCGCTAACAATGGCATTCAAATGAAACACACAAATGAGCACATTTATCATGCAGGAATCCAGCACTCCCAACAGACGACGTGCGAATAAA
>VWZP01010431.1:9489-30927 GCA_013396995.1 Dicaeum eximium | reverse complement strand
GCCCCCGCGGCCCGGCCCCGTCCCTGTCCCTGTCCCTGTCCCTGTCCCCGTCCCAGGCACTGCGACCGCGACCGGAGCCGGGTGTGCAGAGCCCGAGCCCGCTTCCCACGCGGCCCGCCCCACCGAGCCGGACGCAGCGCTCGGCGGCCGCCCCCGGGTCACTCCCCGGACGGTCGCGGACACGCGGTGTCCCGGCCGAGTGTCCCCGCGCCGCCTCCGCGGCCCCTCGGGCCCTGCCGCAGCCCGCCCGGAGCCCGGCCCGGCTCCTGCTCCCCCTCCCGAACCATCGCCCGGGGCTGCGGAGCCCTCGCCCGCCGGGCAGCGCCGCTGGCTCGGCCGGAGCTGCAGCGGGGGCGGACAGGCGGGGCTTTGGGAGCCGCGGAGCGCCCCGGGGCTCGCTGCGCTCCGGACGTGCTGCGGGGGGCTGCTGGACCCCGCGCCCCGGGGTTCATCGCGGGGAGCTTCCCGGCTCCGTGGCCATTCCAGAGTCCTTCCCGGGTTCCCTCCTGCCCGAGGCTCCCGGGGCCCGGCGGGGGTGGCACAGCCTGTGCCCGGAGCACGGCTGTCCCCGAGCCCGGAGCTCCGGGGCTGCTGCAGCTCCTGCCCGCCTCACCCGGCCCGAGAGAGGGGCTCGGAATTAAAGCCATTGTGGTGAAAAAATTCCTGTTAGATCCTCCTGACTGCGAGCGGGGAGATGGGGCAGGAGGGAGCCGCTGACCTGTCCGGGGGCAGAGCAGGAATGTGCGGGATCCTGGGCACGGCTGGGGATGTAGGGCTGAGTCCCGTTTTCCCTGTGCTTAGGAAGCAGGACTTGCTACGATCTCCAACGGAAGTGTTTCAAATCACACCTGCCATTACAGTCCAACTTAGCATTTGGGATGGGTTGCAGGGTTCAAAAGGAGGCAATCAGACAAAGGTGGGGTGCCAGGCTCCTGGCACGGAGCTGGGGATCCCTGGGTCACCCCAAAAGAGGCAATCAGACAAACCGTGGGGTGCCAGGCTCCTGGCACAGAGCTGGGGATCCCTGGGACACCCCAAACAAACCGTGGGGTGCCAGGCTCCTGGCACAGCGCTGGGGCTCCCTGGGACACCCCAAACAAACCGTGGGGTGCCAGGCTCCCGGCACAGAGCTGGGGGTCCCTGGGACACCCCAGCCCATGGCTGCACACGAATCAGCTCTTGCGCAGCTCCTGGCGCCCGCCTTTCTCTGGAAGTCTCCCTCGTAATTACCGCTGCAGTGGGAGGTCTTGCACGTCCTGTTTCTCCGAAAAGTCAGGGTGTTGACTCGCAGGCAGATGAAAGCCAAAAGGCTGGGCTGGTTCCTCCCCTGCGTTTCGCTGTGCAAGGACTCTGGCACTCCCGGGCAGCCCAGCTCGGTGGCCGCTGCCCCCAGCAGCCCGAGGCAGCTGAGTGAGGCAACCGCACGTGGATCTTGGGTTGCCTAAATACAGGCATGTCCCAAGATTTACACTTTTCCTTGCTCGGCCATCAGGTCTCCACGAGATGAGACGCTCAGCCAATGTTCACAGAGCAATGCCAGCTCCCTGGCAGCGCCAGAACTTTCCAACGGAGAAGCCTGAGGAGTTTTTTGCTCCCTTTGGAAAGATCACGGGCAAAAGGAACAGCACCAGGAGCAGCGTCATCACCAGTTGTGGTTACCCCTCAAGGCAGCCAAGGCCTGGGGATGGTGCAGCATCCAAATCTCAATGCTCTCACACCCCAGGGCAGCACCTCCACATCTCCCTGCTTCCAGAAAACTTCCATTTTTAGACATTCAGCATCATTTAAAAGATAAATAGAAGCAGCACCCAGAAAACATTAATCTAGGCACAAGCTGTTTGAGGAGTTTAATTTCTTCCAGGAAATTATTTCCATGGAAAAATCTTTGAGGATCCTGTAGATGCCATGTGGAGTGTGACAGAGTATAGCATTGAGTTATTATTTTTATCACACAATTATTTTTATCCAAGCTCCTGTTAGGAAGGAATTCTCCAAATCAACTCAATGTCTTTAACCCATGGAGGGAAAGATAATATTTCTGTGTAACCCAGGAGACTGGAAACAGCAGAGGCTGGAGAAAGCATAGAGAAACATCTTTCATATAGGATTTTTGTTTAAATAGAAACTCAGCTGTTCACTAATCCTAAAATTGCCCCAGTACCTTTACACAGAAGTCTCTTGATACCGTGGCCACCAGGGCATGCTTAAGGCAAAGCCTGTCCCAGGGGTGTTTCCAGAGCTGGGACCAAGCAGGTAAATAAGAACCACTTAAGCCTGAAGCAGCACTTGATATGTTTAAAACAACTCAGAGAATTTAAGCATAAAGTGCTCCATTTGTTTCTAATTTAGAGGTTGTGTACTGGTGGATGTCCTGCGAAGCTCCTTTCCATGCTGGGTGATGTTCCCCTCCCTCCCCAGGCTGCCTGGGACAGCACCAGGCAAGGGGAAGACACTCCTGACATCCCGACGCTGTCCCATATCCCTGCAGCACCCACAAATAAGCCAACAAACCCTCGTTCCTTGACTATTTGGTACTTTTGCTGCCTGCAGAGGTTGGTGCCCTCCATTTCTGTCTCTGGGAGCTTTTGGATGCATCTCCAAGAGTTACAGACCCGGCTCTGGCCCCCCAGGAGCCCCTGCAGAGCAGAACACCTCGGCCTCTTTCTGGGTCAGATTTGTCCTCCATAACTCCAAGCCCTGAACAATTTTGAGCCAAGGTTCAGATTCAATATTTAAATGCAAGAGTTTAAATATGCACAGAATAAGGTTTGTGCTTAGTGGTGACAAGGGGACACCTAAATAAAATCCATGTGAATTCATTTCCCAGTTCAAATCCTGACCTGCTGTGACTTTGGGTGGCCACAGCACCTCCCCTGCCACGGGGAGGATGTCACTGTGCTCATTTGCCATGTCAGAGGTGAGGTCACGTTTGAGGCACAAGGTGCTGTGACTCCTTGGAAGGAAGGTGGAGGAAAAGGCAGAATTGCTCGTGTACAAGCTGTCTGCTTTGTTGTGTGGGATCAAACCAGAGAGGTGTAGGGATAAAAGATAAATTATTCCATGAGAAAATTACTTTATAATAAACATTTCTATGTGAGAAGCTTGAAAGGAATAGGAAATTCAAGCCTCATGCTTGATGCTTGAGTTTCAAAGCTTTCTGAGCTGCACTAAATGGCAGTAAGATGAGGTTACATTTATTTCTTGCAGCAGACTGTCCTCCAGGGCCACACAGGTTATTTCATCTCGTGTGTCAATAGGAAACGTTCCCAAACAGGAGGGATCAGCACCAAACATGAGCTCCATTGTCTCACCCAGCATACATTTCAGTCCTGGAGAGTTTTAAAAGTTCGCTAAATCAGGAATAGAAAGTCTGCTCCTTCCTCTGCGAAGGGGATTGCACAAGGGCTGGCTGGCCAGGCTGCAGTGACCTTGATATCACAGCAGCAGAAATAGCCACGCTGCAGGGAGCGGGGCCAGGCCAGGCTGCAGAGGGACAGGTTTGGGGTTTGCATTGCTCCCAGCACACCTGGCAGTCCATGGAGCAGCCTGAGCCTCCTGGAGCAGGAAGGGCTGGAGCTAAGGACAGAGCTGAGATCCATCCCACACACACAGAATCACACAATCACAGAATCACAGAACCCCTGGGTTGGACGAGACCTTCAAGAGCATCGAGTCCAACCCAGCCCCAACACCTCAACTAAACCCTGGCACCCAGTGCCACATCCAGGCTTTGTTAAACACACCCAGGGATGGGGACTCCCCCACCTCCCCAGGCAGAACATTCCAGAACTTTATCACCCTTTCTTTCAGGAAGAAGTGAAAAACTTCTTCCTGATATCCAACCTGTGTTTCCCTTGGTGCAGTTTAGGGCTGTGTCCTCTGGTTCTGTCAGAGCTGCCTGGAGAAAGAGCCCAACCCCAGCTGAGCACAGGCACCTTTCAGGGATTGCAGAGAGTGACAAGGTCACCCCTGAGTCTCCTTTTCTCCAGGGTAAACAACCCCAGCTCCCTCCAGGATAAACACCCCCAGCTTCCTCAGTCGTTTCTCACAGGGTTTGTGTTCCAAGCCCCTCACCAGCCTCGTTGCCCTCCTCTAGACACACTCCAGCCCCTCCATGTCCTTCCCAAACGGAGGGGCCAGAACTGGACACAGCACTCGAGGTGCCCCTCACCAGTGCCGAGTACAGGGGCAGAATGAGCTCCCTGCTCCTGCTGGCCACACCATTCCTGATCCAGGCCAGCAGGACCAGGATCCTGGATCAAGGCCTGGGTGTGCAGGGGGGACCTGTGCTCAGCTGCTCCTTGCTTTCTGTCTTCCTTCTCTCCACTCATCACGCTAGGAAGGAGTGGAAGTTGGGAAGGCAGAGCAGGACTTTCACAGCTGTGCCTTCCACTCTCAGCACAGGGTTTGGTGTGCAGGGCTCCCCCTTCAAGGAAAAAGAGGGATCATTCTCAAATCTCAGCTTAAACCCATCCAGAAATCTGAGCGTCCCTTCTCCCCTCAAAGTAGGAATTTGTCTGCCAGATCTGCTCTCCCCTATCCTGCTCACCACACCCTGGGATCAGAAATGTCCCAGAAAACTACGTGTGGCAGGTTTGGGAAGCTGCCCTGGTACTTGTGTCTGACTGAGGGCATTCAATTCTCATCCCAGTTACACTTGTTTACACTGCTGAAGCACTCATCACCTGCAATATTGTTTTTAAGGGAAATTATTTACTTATTACTCAGCAGAAAGGCCAGAAGGAAGTTTTATTGGGCATCTTAGAATCAGAGGGTAAATCAAGCTGGAATGAACATCACAAGATCATCTAGTTCAACCTAGCTAGGATTTTGCAGACTTAAATAAAGAAAATGGTGGAAATCTCCCATGGATCCACTTGCAAAGGGCACATTTCCCCAGAGATCTCTGCCTTGTCCAGAACTGGCCTTTACTCAGCACAACTGCAGGATTAGGTGTGTGGATGCCAGCAGCACGAGGTCGTCATGCAGAGCTCTCCCTTTGGGAAAGATTCCCCTCCTCACATTTTGGCTGTGGAGTTTGTTTGTGGCCTGGTTTCTCGTGCCCCATCTTCATTTCCCATAGACAGGGCTCTGTCCTGGTCCAGCACCCTCCACCCTGGCTGGAAACCTCATTTATCTCCTGTCCCTCTGCCCACACTGCTGGGGGAACTAAATGCCCCATAAAATGGGGAAACAAATGCTCCAGAAAATGGGGAACTAAAGGTCCCATAAAATGGGGAAACGAATGCCCCATTTGTACCTGGGCAATTCCAGCAGGATTATCTGACATTTGTTACATAAAAATACCAAAGTGGTGCCAAGGCACATGAGCCCCTGCATGGCCCAGGGTTTCTCACCACCCTGCAGTGGCTCTTGGCTGGGCTGAAGGGACCAAATCCTTCCTCTTGAGCCAGAACCTCCATTTGAGACCAACCACTCCTTTGTGTAGAAGACTTAATTAAACCCATCCATTTTTTACCCAGTTAAGGGATCAATAAAGAAGAAACCATGCAGAACAGTTCCTGTGATGGGAGCCCTGGCCATGCCCTGTGGACAGAGAGAGCAGGCATGTTCTGCTCTGGGGGCTAGGCCGTGCCAGGGGCTGGGATGCTGAGCAGGGGGGGGATGCTGGGGCCAAGGCTGCCCCAGGTGTCCCCCAGCCCTCGGGCTGCACTGGTGGAACAGGATGGGACCTCACTGCCAAGCAAGCCTCTCCTGCACATCCCAGCTCCACCTCCTACCTGTTCTTCCAGTGCCCAAATGTGCCAAAAAGGAGAAAAACCCTTCAGAGCCCCCTCTGAGGAGCAAACAGCCAAGAATTGAGTGAGGACAGCATCCAACAGACCCCAGAGGAGAACCTTCCAGCAGGAGCGGAGGTCTGATGGCTGCTGGGGTGCCTTGGGAGCCTGGGCCCCATTTTTAAAGACAAATAATGCACTGGGGATGTCTCCCTGCCTTGTGAGAAGGTGTGAGCTCCACAGGGCCCACCTGAGGAAGGCGGGGACATTGTCCAGATCTCCAGCAGGTCCCACCACACCAACAGTGCCCAGGGCCAGCAGCAACTTCAGCTCCTTCAGACCTGCCCACAAGAGCTTGTGTCTGCCTAAAAAACCACAGAGGAGCATTCCCAAGCCCTGCCTCTTGTTTGGACACGGGCACAGGTACTGCCAACTCCCCTAGCCCTGTACTCCCTCTCACACTTCAAAAGTGTGTGTTTGCCCAGCCAGGCTCCAGCCCTGCATCTCTGACCAGCTCCAGTGCCCTGAAAGGGGCAAGTGACGGCGTGCAGGGTTTGCCCAGGCAATTCCAGTGTACTGGGGGTTTTCCCAGCTCCACTTGGAGCCTCCTGTTAGACTCTGCAGTCTTTAATTGGAGCTGATTTACGGCATTTTTATTGCTGCAGACAGCCAGCAGTTGGCACAGCAGCCAGCTTTAATATTACTTTTGCATTTTGTTATTGAATCACCAGCTTGGAAAGCAATTGTGGGGCTTTTTATAGCTGCAGCCTAGCACCAGAGCTCCTCGCTGGGCTTTGGAGAGCTCACAGTGCCCCTCGGCGCCAGCAGAGCATGGCCAGCTGACCAGCAGCACATCAGGCACGAGTTTGGGTGAGCAGCTCAGGGAGACAGCCCTGCTCCCAGCCTCAGCACCAGGGCCACTGCTCAGCCACTCCTCGGGGCTCATTGTGTCTTTACTGGCCTGCAAGGTTGGCCCTGATATTCTTACCTGGAGATTTTCATCTTCCCAGCGTGCAAAATGCAGCTTCTGCTGTGGAACAGGAGATACAACCCAGGCTGGACCTCGAGCTCCCAGCTCAGGACAGCTCAGAGGGGGCAGAGGAGCATGTGCCAGCTGCTGCCACCCTCCTGTGTTCAGCAGAGACTGTGACAGGCACAGTGGCTTTAGGATGTGCCTTTTGCTGCAACTCACACTCTCCATCCCCGGTATCAGCGTGTTTCATGGTCTCACAGGTGTGAAGGATCTTTGTTCTGCTCCAGTTCCCCTCTGTGCAGACAAAGTGTGCCTCAGAGGGAGCAGGGTGTCTCTGTTACCAATTTATTACACACAGTTTGTTTTACCATGTTCTGAAGGTGCATGATCTTTGTTGATCTTCACAAATCTCCTCCATGGTCATTCATTGTTGGCTTGAAAGCAGGAGGGTCCAGCCTGGTGGACACCAGCTCCACACACTGGTTACTGCCAGCTGGAGAAACCCTCTTCCCTAGAAACCCAGTAGCTGAGCCCAGTGCCTGCGAGCTGGAAGATGAATTTTGGCTGGGGGATGTCGCTGCAGTCCGTGTTCTTGCTCCCATCCCACACAGCTCTGCCGGGGGGAGCAGGGAGTTCCCTTGGCAGCCCGCAGGCACGTCTCGTTCAATCTCATTCAATCCGATTTAATGATTGACTGAACGCTGCTGGTTAATTAACCAGCCAATACTCAGCTATCAGCTGCTCTGTGAGTTTGTAACTCATACGCCAAGCCCTTGCCGGGGCTGGGGGGTCGATCCCAGCTGCTGCACGCCCTGGGGCGGGGAGGATGAGCAGGGTGAGGAGCAGGTAACCCCTGGCACTGCCCTCGCAGCTCATCGGCGCCGCAGAGCCCGGCCCCAGCTCGCAGGCTCTTCCCAAGGGGAAAACGAGCTCGCGTGTCCCTGGCAGGGTTCGAGCGTGTCCCCCGCTGTGGCCTGAGCGCTGGGATCCTGCTGGCAGTGTCCGCCCCTCTCCTGTCAATGTGCTCCGCAGGTTTACCCCGTTCCCAAGCCACAGCCCTCAAAGGATCACAGCATCATCAGGGATGGAAGGGACCTCTGGAGATCATCCAGTCCCCCCCTCCAGGCAGGGTCACCCTGAGCAGGGGACACGGGAGCTCATCCAGGTGAGGTTCGAATGCCTTTGCTGATGTGGTGAAGTGTCCCCAGCTGGCAGAAGGGCACCTGCAGCAGCTGCCTGGGCTGCGTGGGGAAAGTGTCAGTCTCCCCTTCACCAGTGACAATCCAGCAGCGGCAAAGGGCTGGAGCAGAGCACCCCCTCACCAGTCCCGGCAGGGACAGCTCAGTCATAGGATGACTTCTAAAATATCTTCAGTGCTTCTTCCCACCCTGCAAATGGCACTGCACTGGGCTCTGTGGGTGGAAAATGCAGATGCCACCATGGGAGGAGTGGGAGAAAACCACAGCCCAGAGCCTTGAGCTCTTGGATAGCACAGAAGTGAGTGCCAGAAATGCAGAGTACAGTTCCTGCAGTGTGACATCGGGGCTGAAAGGGCAGAGCACCTGGAACCAACATGGGCATCCCACCCCTCTCATCAGCAAAACCTGATCCCCATGGTCATTTCCCAGCTCTTCTGGGAACACTGTCCCTGTTCCTGTGATCATCTCCCCATTCCCACTGCCATGACCACTGCCCTGCTCCCACAGAGGCAGCATTCCCAAATCCTGCCTTGGCATAGGCACAGCCTGTGCCAGTGGGATGGAGAAGCTCACATGCTCCCCAATAATTGCTCCCAGCTCCCAGACAGAGGAGGGCTGAGCACCACAAAGGCCACGCTCAGTAGAGCTTTAGGATGAACAAGACAAAGGTGATTTGCAAATGATTCAATGATTTCATTTTTAATTGGACTCATGCCTTTCCTCACCTGTTTAAGATGGATGAGATTGGCCTGAGCCTCTGAAAGGGCTGTTTGTAAAACAAGCAAACAGGCTATTAATTATCCTGGATGTTAACCTTGGCTGGAAGGCACTGGAGGAAGATCTGCTGTTCCTCAGGGATGATCCCTGGTGGGTTCAGGTACCCAGAGGCTGCTCCTGGTGCAAGGATTTGTATATCAGCACAGGAGAGGCTGCTACCACCTGTGTAACCCCTGCACATGGAAGAGAGCCCACACAACCCAGTGGCACCAGTTTGATGAGCCTGTCTGGCACAGGAATTTAAGGGCATCTGCAGATGGAGCCACTGTGTCCTCCCCCACCTCTGCTGAAGGATCCTGGTGCTGCATTTTTAACAGACTCCCTTCCTCTGCATGCATTTACACCCCAGGGTTTAAAGAAGCTAAAATTAATGTCTCTTTGGTAGCTCAGCTTTTTGTCATGGTTTATTTATTAATTATTTCTTAGCTGTCATTTTATATGTGTGCTGTTATTCAATCACCAGCAGGGTGGAAGCTAAACCTGATTCTAGAAAGAATGAAATGCCCTTTCTCTGTGTTGTTTTGTTCTGCAACAGCCTCTGCAGGTGCTGCTGTGCCTGAAGGGCAGAGAGTCAAGGGATTTTTCAATGTTAAATCATGTGGAAATCAGCATAGAGGGGCTGTGTTTGAATAGTGCTGAGCAATGCTGGCTTTGCACTGCACAAAGAACACCAAAGGAGATGAAACAGCACAGGAGGAACCAGCAGAGCTCCAAGGTGAAGGAATCCCCTTATTCCAGCCCTGCAGCAAAGCAATGAGGAACCACTGGGCCACAGCACCTAGGGGCCACTCTCAGCTCTGGGGGCATGGAAATACCCAGGGGGGCGCAAAGCCACCATTTTAGGGTGTGTGAAGGGGTAACTGTGCCACATCCAGGCAATTCCTGAGCATTTTAAAGGACGGCAGCCCATGCTGCAGGGAACAGAACTCGTGATTCACAGCAGGAGATACAGCCAGTGGGGGGTTTCATTTACACATCTCTGTCAGGAATTTCATCTTTCCATAGGGCTCCTTCCCCTCCATCCTCCCGTTTCAATTTAAATTCTCTGTCAGGGTCCCAAAAGAGGCCAGTCTTCACCCCCAGCTGAACGTCTGCAGGACCTGTAATGAGTTAGGGCTGAATTCCTGCCAGCCCTTCTGGTAATGTTTAAAGAGGCCCTGGCTCCTGGCCAGACCCCAGCACTGGGGGAGAGAAAGGCAGAGCTTGACAGGAGTGAAGATATTGCAGGATGTCTGGGAGACAATCCCACTCTGGGTAAAATCACAACCCTCGGCAGCAGATCCACGAACACAGAAGGGCTGATCGGCTCCCTTGGAGCCAAAAGTCCCCTCAAAGCCTGGGAGACAGAATGCGATTCATTTGTTTCTCATATTTAAAAATGCTCTTACTTGGAGGCATCTTGTGGGGGTCAAGGTTTCAAATTCTCCCGTGGTCAGTTTTTTGTTTGTTTCTTTCTTTTGGGGTTTTTTTTTTTAGGGTTTTTTTGATTGGTTTTTGTGGGTTTTTCTGGTTTGTTGTTGGTTTGTTGGGTTGTTGTTTTTTCTTTTTTGGTTTTGGTTTTTTCGGGGGGGTTATGTGTTTGTTGGGTTTTTGAGTGGGTTTTTTGTTTGTTTTTTTTTGTTTGGGGTGGGTTTTTTGTTTGTTTGTTTGTTTTCTGTGGGGTTGTTTGTTTGTTTTTATGTTTTGAGGGGGAAGCGACCCTTTTCTGGAGCTTGGTGTAGCCACAAACTGGGCAGGCCCTGTTCAGCAGAAGTTGGTTTCACATTCAGCGTTCCCAGCCCAGGTTTTCCAGAGGAGGCAGCTACNCGAGCCAGCAGGAGCCTCCTGACGGTACCACAAGGACAGAGACTCCAGCCCTGCCAGAAATAAGAGGTTTGGAGACTCTTTCTGTTTGTTGACTAGGAGTAGCGGCAGCAACACGTACCCCAAGCTTCCACCCTGAGAGAGCTGATCCTTAATAAAGGCCTTTCAAAGGGGAAGTTCTGCTGGCCCTATTTATTTTACAAGTGCTGCAGAAGAGGGGGTTTCCAGCAGTCTCCCACAGGCTGGATCCGCTGAGGGACTCTGCCTGGAGCACAGATGTGGGGTTGGTGTGGCCAAGCCTGACCAAATGCCCCTCGAGCTCTCCCTGCACCCGTCTGTGGATCCAGCCAGAGGTGCCAGGAGGAGAGGGAGAGTGGCTGTCCTGCAGAGGGGTCAGGGCATAGCCCCTCAGCCCCTGCGTTCTCAGAGCTGGGGAGAAACCAGGATGATTTTCAAAAGAGAGGAGAGGCAGCAGCCCAAGATCCCACTCAGCCCCTGCCTCAATCAGAGCTCCAGGCTGGGCAGCCCGGGGACTGGGATGTGAGACTCAGTCCCTCGAGTCTCTGGTTTTCTGAAACATCCTCACTGCTGCTCAGGAATAACCCATTAGGAATAACCAGGGCTCAGGGAGATGGGTTAAAGGAGCCCAGGGAGCCCCTGGACACGCTGTGGCTGTAACTGCATCCCTTCCCAGCTCTGCAGGCCCTCTGGGGGAAATCCTGGGTTATTTGGTGAGGGCTGAGCCCCCCATGCCAGCCCAGGGCCAGGCCACACCACGGTCCCAGTGTCACTCAGCACACGCGTGTGTGGTGCTGCAGCTGCTTCCCTGCCTGGCTTTTCCCTGCTGTGCTCCCAAAGGCTTTTCCTGTGTCTGTCCCTGTGCTCCCAGCGTGTCCCTGCAGGGCTGGGGGTGGCATGGCAGCACAAGCCCTGCTGCACATCTCTGCACAGCGGCCAGCAAAGCTTTCCTAGCTCAGGGATAGCTGTCCCACATCTGTCTCAGGGATCACACACGAGCAGGGAAGGTTCAGTACCCACATCCCCTCAGCCCTCACCGAATAACCCGGGATTTCCCCCAGAGTGCCTGCACAGCTGGGAAGGGATGCATTTGCAGCCTGGCTCCCCTGGGCCTTCTTTAACGCCATTCTTGTGGCTTTTTCTGTGCCCCATGCAAGGTGTCCCCTCTGGACCTGCTCCTCCCAGGCCCTGGGGACATCAGGAGGTGCTGTGGCAGCACCTGGCTGTCCGGGAGCCACCTCGGTGTGTGACACCTCCTCCCGCAGCCTCTCCTGGCAGGAATGCAGGAGCTGACAGCTGCCCAAAGCAGCTTTTACCCTTCTATAGTGTCTGCTCACACTCTTCCTTCCCTCCTGGAAACCGCACTGGGAAAGCCTGATGACAATATGAGAAGATTGGGCCGCTGTGGGCCCCTCTGTGGCCGCTGCCAGAGAGGGGATAAATATTTGACATTTTCCACCACTCTGTAAGAGGCATCCAGGATCACAGGTAACCCGCAATTAAAGCGGATTCCGATGTGATTAACCCCGACTCTGCCGAGCTCACCCACCCGCGGGGCCGCGGCTGCGGAGGGGTTAACGCTGCTCCATCAGCGAGCAAACTGTCGCCGGGGATTAATCGGGAATCCCAAGGCTTCCTGCGGTGCTCCGCTGTCGGCAGGGCTGGACGCAGACAGCGGGTGACAGCTGGAGGTGGGGACATGTCTCTCCCCGAGCCCCTTCCCGGGCACATCCCGAGCTGTTGGAGCTGCTGTGCCAAAGGACAGATGTGCCAGCTGGGAAAGGTGTGCTCTAGGCAAGTGTTTCTGAGGTTTTATTTCACTTCTCATTATCCTGCTCTGATTTTCTTGGCAATAAATTCAGTTAATATCTCTAATTTGAGCCTGTTTTGCCCGTGACGGTGTTTGCTGAGTGATCTCTCTGGGTCCTTATCTCAAATCCATCACAGCCCCTCACTTTGCCTGCACTCGCCCCGTTGTGGGGCGTGTCCCATGTCCCTGGAGCTGGCAGGAGCCTGGCTGCACCTTCCCCGAGCCTCCTCAGCACCAGGGCTGTGGCTGCCAGCTCCTGTTCCCAGCCAGCCCCAGCAGTGTCCCAGTGTCCCCACTCTGACAGTGCTGCTGTGTCCCTGCAACAGAGACATTTGTCCCTCAGCTGGGCACATCCCTGGCTGGAAATTCCATGGGAAAGGGCATGGATGGAGCTAGCACTGGTCCCAGCAGAGTTCTCCCTCTGGCACTGCAACACCCAGGGCCCAGAGCACCCATCCCCAGCTCTGGCTGCTCACATTTTCAGCCTTCCCTCCATAGGCACAAAAATTATTTTTTTTCTCTTTTTCAGCCCCTCAAGTCTCTGGTTCTCTGAAACATCCTTGCTGCTGCTCAGGAATAACCAAAAGCTGGATGTGTAGGGGGAGGAACATGTGCAGGCAGGCTCAACCACACACAGGAACTCAGGGCAAATGGATTTGTTAATTCCAAATTCCATCCCCCCCTCATTTTCCTGGGCTTTGCTGGAGGTGCTGTCCCTACTCCACAGGGACAGAGGAATGATCCACCCACTGTGGCTGGATTAGCTCGAACCCACTTTTACAGACCTGTTCCATTTCTCCCCTCCCTGGTTCTACTACAGGTGTTTTGTGCCTGATCTCTGCATTCCTGGCATGCCTGGAATTCCCTAATGCTTAACCTCAGATCCGAATTTCCTGGATTTGGAACATTTGGGTTTGAGTAGCAATGACCTTGTACAATTATTCATCCCAAACTTCTGCTGTTTGAGCCCTTCCATAACCCCAGCTTGATACCGTTTTTCAATGTAACTTCTAAATTTGCTTGATGCCAAATCAGCCTCCAGAACCTCAGCTCTGTCTTTCTATTCAACCCATCTGATATGCCAGGTCTGGTGTTGAAGAGTGGCTTCAGCCAGAAACCTCTCCTGTCTCACACTCAGGTGTTGTGCAGCTTGGTGGGATGCAGACCTGGAGCACACCCAAGCTTCCTCCAGCTCCGAGCCAGCTCTCCAACCTCCCACCCCACAGCCACGAGCAGTCCCACGGGGACAGCTGACACGTCCAGGGCCAGCAGCTTCTTCTTTCTCAGCACTGATGAAGTCCCTTCAATATTTCCAAGCTGCCGAGCTGTGCTGCAGAGCTCTTCTGCTCACCAGGAGCCACAGGGTGTGAGGCAGCTCCAGAGGCTGCTCAGGGCCTTGGTGCTTTATGCCAGGTTTTATCTGGCCTCTGCTGCTTGCAGAAGTTGTGTTTCCTGGGAATAACTGCGGGGCAGGTGGATAAAGGGTGGAAACCTGAAAGCCCTTGAAGGCAAATATCCACTGAGGAAATGTGTGAAATTCTTCTCAGGGAGAATTTTTCCACAAAAAGGGTGGTCAAGCACGGGAAGGGACTCCTCAGGAACATGGTGGGGTCCCTGGAGGCATCCAAGAAACACCTGGATGTGGCACTCAGTGCTCTGGGCTGGTGACAAGGTGGGGATCGGGCTCAGGTTGGACTCGATGGTGTTGGAAGACTTTTCCAGCCTGCAAGATTCTGTGATCCTGTGTGTTTTACCCTGTGGATCACCTCCCACCCCGATCCAGAGGCACGGCAGGCTCGGTGCCCCTGGGGATGGAGGATGCCGAGTGCTCCGGGCAGTGCTGGGGTGGAAAGGCTGCACAAAACCGCATTTCACCCCTGCCGTGGGGCTGCCTGGGCCTGCCCTCCCTCCACGGCAGGAGGAATTGCCCCTCTGGGCTGACCGGGTGGAAAATCAGCAGGATCAGGGCCCGGGCTGAGTCACAGCGGCACGGCCCGGCCCGGCCCAGGCCCTGCCCTGCTCCCTCAGCGGCTTCCTATCGCCTGGAATCGCTTCCTATCGCCTGGAACCGCTTCCTATCGCCTGGAACCGCTTCCCATCGCCTGGAATCGCTTCCTATCGCCTGGAACCGCTTCCCATCGCCTGGAATCGCTTCCCATCGCCTGGAATCGCTTCCCATCGCNAGGTGAGGATGGGGATGAGGAGTGGGACAAGAGAAGGAGGAGGAGGAGGAGGAAGAGGAGGAGGAGGAGGAGGAGGACGAGGTGTTAATCCAGGAGCCATCCCGGGAGCTGAGGGGGCTATGGAGCTGCTGCCTCACACCTCACCATTGCCACTGTCACCTGTGGGAAGCCCTGCCACGGGCCCTGCTGTGACCTTTGGAGAGACCCTGGGAGACAGCCCAGCCCAGGTCCCTTTTGTGCCCAGCCCAGGTCCCCTCTGTGCCCAGCCCAGCTGGCGCTCTTGCCCAAAATCAGGTGTTTGGTGCCTCCCACAGCCCTTTCTCCCACCCCAAAAGCCACCCCTGGGACATGGCCCCCCTGACCACTTGGCCCCCAGGTGGGCAGCCCTCACCTTGCTGTGACTGCAGGGCTCCCACAGACCCTGGGGCTGTGGCAATCCTGTGCCCTGCTGGCCAAAGTCCCCAGGATCATCCAGGAGAAACCTCAACCCCAACTGTCCCCGCAGAGACACCACACAGGGAGGGCTTGGTCTGTCCCCTCTCCCCACTAAATGCTCTTTGCACTAACAAACCAGTCAGAAAATGAGAAGCAGGTGAAGCTGCAAGCATAGATAAATTTTCACTCTGAGCTGATTATTATTTACATGTTTGTGGTTAGTGAGACCACCCTGGCCAGAGGGAATCTTGGACACCCACAGGCTGAGCCTTCTCTGGGCTCTCCTGATGGCCACCAGCCAGGAGCTGCCACCAGCCAGGAGCTGCCACCAGCCTTCTGCTTGTCCCTCCATGACCCTCACTCCCCCTGGGACCTCCAGGTGTGCTCGGGACCTCCAGGTGTGCTCAGCTCCTGCAGGACCCCACAGTGGGGACCTAAGGGTTACCTGGCTCCAGCCTGGCCCTGGCCCTCAGCTGCTGGTCAGTGTCCCCTCCTGTCCTCTGTGAGACCTTTGGCCTCCTCGTGCCCAGGATGTCCCAGAGCAGACATTTCCCAGCAGCCTGGCAGTCCCACGGTGGCTGTCAGTGATTCTGTCCCTCTGGTGCCATCCCTCTGGTGGCTCAGCCTTCCCTGCCCTAGTTTACAGCCACCAGGTCTCCTCTCCTTCCACGGTTCTCAGCCAAGCATAGAATGTGAACCACTTGTCAAGAGAGCCATGGGTGACTGCACAGGCCTGATTTTATCTGAAAACACTCTCCAGCCTTCCCAGCTGTGGGGGCTGTGCTTCCCTCCAACATTCCCCAGTCCAGCCTTGGAACTGCCCACTTTTACTGACCTGGGGGACGTAGCCACAGAGGTGAAGATCTCTGGGTGTGAATATTTTCACCTGGATTTGGGTATTTTCACCTTCCCCCTTTGCCCTGTTACTCCCCTCTCCAGTTGTGCCATAACTTCAATTTCCAGAGCAGAGCAAAAGCTTGGCCTTTATAGTTTTTG
Organism: Dicaeum eximium; assembly: GCA_013396995.1. Taxonomy (NCBI): domain Eukaryota; kingdom Metazoa; phylum Chordata; class Aves; order Passeriformes; family Dicaeidae; genus Dicaeum; species Dicaeum eximium. The sequence goes on along the minus strand of VWZP01010431.1, from coordinate 14,995 downwards.
TCCCTGAATGTTTTTTCCTTTGTTACCTTTTTTTTTTTTAACATAAAATATTCTGGGTTACAGATTTTTGTAAAAAACTCACCAGGGAGTGAAATAACCCCTGGAGCTGAAGCAGAGCCCCTGCTGAGCCACCTGGCTCCCAGCTCATGTCTCCCAGTTGAAGTGGTTTTTATCTTTTGACTTCTCCTTTTCTTTGTCACCCCCCCATGATCACATCATTTTCTCTTTCTGGAAACCACCTTTGCGGGGGGAGAGGAGGATTTAATAGCTGATAGAGGAAGAAAGGAGAAATCCAATGGGCACAGTGGGCAGAAGTGACCAGGGAAGAGTCAGATTGATATCAGCAGGTACAGGTTGTCCCCTGGATACTTCCCCACCCTCCAACTTCTTTTGTTATGCAAGATTTTCTGAGCCTGGTGTGATTTGTTGGTTTAGCAAATCTCCACAGATCTCTTTTTCAAGCACTTTTTCACTATCTCCTGGAATCCCGGACCTCCTGCAGACACAGCTTGGGCAGGGAGTGTCCTGACCCACCCCCTTCCCAGGATGAGCCACACCTTCCTTTGGGCTGGGTTTGGCTCCTGCCTTCGTCCTGGGACCCTCAGCGGCGCGGTGGAGGGGTGAGGAGGAGGCTCATCCCCATTTTTGGGGAGTAACTTCATTCTACAAACGCTTGGGCCATCTCCATCCAGGCTGAGCAGCTCCAGGGGCGTCGCTGCTACTGCAGAATTCAGCTCGGAGGAGCTGAGGGAGCAAATAACCAGAGACAAATCACCATCCCAAATGGGTCATGTCCATTTCTGGGTATCACTGGATGAGGAACAGAATGGAAAGAGCTCTCCCAGGCCGGTGCTGCTTGAGCAGACCCAGTGAGTGATGGGATGTGCTCACCCCATTTGCACCCAGACAGGGTGTGTAGGTGTCCCTCAGTCCCACACACAGGGGGTTCCTGCTGTCCCACCCTGCAGCCACACTCGCTGTGCCCTCACCCCTGAGCCCCTGCAGTCCCCTGGAGCAGGGCAGCTCCCAGGGGAAGGCTGCACTTTCCATGTCTGCAGGAGCTGGGGGGACACGGCGGGGTCACATGCCGTCCCTGCGCCTGCAGCCGTGCAAACACGGGCACAAGAAGGAGCTTGACGAGTGTTTCCTAAACCTGCCCGTTGCCTTGCTCCCAGCCCAGCCTAGCTGGGCCGAGCAGGGCTGCCTGACTGGTTTCTATCCAGCTCGGCTGGTTTGGCCTTGCCTCGCTGCTTGCTGGCGAGACAACTGTATTTTCTGGTTTTGCTTGCAGCAACTTTCATGTGGGATGAGCTGCTTGGCTCCCCAGAGCTCCAGCCTGGCACTGGGGGAGCTCCTGTGCACACCAGGAGCTGTGCTGGTGCCACCAGGCAGGGCCAAGGCCTCCTCACCGGTGACATCCACTGGGAATGCCCCAGTCCCAGTCCATGTTGTCCCCTGCATGGCAGCCCTGGAAGGCCTCGGTGGCTCAGCACTGCTCTGCTTCCCATGGGATGCTCATCCAAAGGGCAGCATAGCCCCTCAGACAGCCACAGGCTCTGTGCTGGATGGCCAAAACCTGTTTGTCCTAATGCCAGGAGGGCAGAGAGTTGGCCTCACCCCTGACAAGAGAGATCTGTCACCCCTGGGGGTGTTCAGGTCGTGGCACTCAGTGCCTGCTCTGGGTGATGAGGTGGTGGTGGGTCACAGGCTGGACTTGATGATCTCAGAGGTCTTTTCCATCCTAATGATTACATGATTCTGTGATCACCCCAAACCTGGAAAACCTGCTGGAGGGTTTGGGTTTAAGGAGGCTCCTTATGTGACCCAGGGAATGTGCAACAAAGCCAGGAGTTGGATGCAGATCTCCTAAATCTCCTTGGAATCTCTTCCACCAGACCTGGCTTCTTCTGCCAAGTCATGTCAAGGATCAGTGACAGGGGTGAGTGCAAAGAACCAAACCCAAGTGTCCCAGCTCCTCCTCCCCTCTGTTTGCTTCCACCAGGTTGACTCTCCACAAATAAAGGATTAATTGAGGCTGTTACAGTTAACTTGAAAGGGCCCTGCAGCATAAATTCAGGATCCTAAACAGAAGCAGTTTCAGGTCAGTAATTAGTGCACTTCACTCATTGCAGGTGCACCCTGGGAGCTCTGAAACAAGTACAGGATCAGCAAGAAAAATATCTGGAAGCAATGGCAGTGATTTCAGAGAGCTCTCTGGCTTGAACACCAATTGGATTGCTGCTGCCTGCCTCAGTAGAGCTGCTTCGTTACTGGAAAGCCTTTGGGCATTGGGGCAAAATCCTGACATTTCATCTCCAACCTACAAAGTGAGAGCCCCCCATAATTCCCATACTGCAGGTCTGGCTGGACCCATTCCAGTGTGAGCATGGACAGGTCACTTCAGCCTCTTGGGGCTCATTTCCCTCTTTTCTGAAACAGCAGAGGTGTTTTGTGCACTGGAGTTTGCACAGAGCTCAAGGGGAAGGGGTGAAGGGATAAAATCCCTGTGCAGGGCTCTGGTTCTGCCCCTGCTTCAGGGCAGCCACCACGGAGCTGGGAGCACTTGGAGCATTGTTGGGGACCAGCACCCAACACGGGACAGGAGGAGCAGGATAAATCCCAGGTCCTGCTGAATCCCCCCACGGACAACCCCTGCTGCTTTGTCCAAGCTTGTTGAGTTTAATTCACTAAGAAGGAGCCAACTCCTTTCTTCCAGGAGCTGAAACTCTTCCTGAACAAAGAGCCACTGTGGGATGTGATGGGCCTTCCTGGGATTCCTGGGCAGTGGGTGGCCTTTGTGCAGAGCTGGGGGCTGAAGGCTGTGCTGGGATGAGATGAGAGTCCCTGCGAGTGTTCTTATTTCTGGGGTTTGCACAGTGCTGTCTCTGCCCCTCTGCTCTCAGCCCCTCTCACCTCGCCAGCATCCTGGTGGGAGCATCCTGCTCAGGTCAGCCCTGGAGATGGACACTGGGATTTTGGGAACTTTGCTATTCCACCTCCACACATCTTGTGGTGCTGCTGTGACCCAGGAGAGTGCCCAAAGGTGCTGCTTGCCCCCTTGACACAACCTGTGCTGGAGGATGGAAATCCCCGGGGAGGGAGAAACGGCATGAATATTTCATGTCTTTATTCACAGAGAGCCAGTATCAGTGAAACCTGCTTGACAAACTGGCCCCTCAGGACTGCAGAAATACCTTTTCCATCTGCAAATGGGCTGTTAATAGGAGAAGATTTACAGGCTCCAAATGCACTCCTGGAGCAGTGTGTGGGAGCAAAGTCCAGAGCCTGAGCTAATACTTCTCTGCTGGATCAGAGACTCGTCTGGACTGGCAGGATGCAAAGAGAGCCAGAGCTACTGCTGGGGAGGCTCAGGGAGCTGCTGGGCCACTGCCCCATCACTGCTGGCTCTTTAGCAGGGGCTTTTTATACCTAGTGGGGGCTTGTCTAAAGCTTGGTGATTCATAAGACAAAAATATGGTCTAGAGAATAGATGGTGTTGCTTCAGCACTGGAAAATCTTAAGATAAAGGCCAGAAATATTTTAAACTGAACTCCAGCAAGCACAGAGATAGGGAAGGACGTTAGGGCTTCTTGCATGTGCCAAAAATAGAGCACATCAAGGAAAACAGCCTGGAACAATGGTGCAGGAAAAGCTTACCTCCAGGAGCAAAGTAGCACAAGTTTCTTTATAGTGCCTGAAAAAACCCTAACAAATCAAAACAAAACGATGACCTTGTTCTAGATCCTGATTCTCAGCCTTCCAAACAGCTCTCCCAGATCCAGCAGAGCTACAGAGGATGCAAAGCTCTGAGGGTGGGGGTGGCTCACCTGGCCAAGCAGGGCTGGCCCACATGTCAGCGCTGATGTGGCTCAGTAGGGAAAAGTGGAAATGCAGCATTTAATCCTCATTGCCACAGCTCCATAAACGGGAGCAACCTGAGGAGCCCCGTGGTGAAATCACCCTGGGGCCAGTGCAGGCAGCTCCCAGCGGCTGGGGAGGTGCCAGGGCTGATGCCAAAGGCAGGGTGAGGTGTGGGAGCTGTCAGCAAAGGCAAAGCAAGGTGCTGGTCCAGTCTCAGCCAGGATCTGCCACAGCTTCCTGCAAAACCTCTGGTCACATCTACCTGCAGACAGCGATGTCCATCTGGAGGGTGCTGCAGGAGGCACCCCTTGCTCACTTCTCTGGGTGGGGGGGCCTAGAAAACCACCAAACCCCTTCTGCAAAGCTGAGAGGAGGGGAGCAGCAGGCCGGGTTTCATCCAGGAAGGCATGTACACAACCTGGGGGATGTTTGGGTAGGATGGGGTGGGATGGACAACAGCGGGTCTGGCGGGATGAGCTGGGATGCACAGGGAGCTGCTGGGTGTGGTGAGGTGGGATGGAGCTGCTGGATGCCAGGAGGGCTGGAGGGGCATGGAGGGGACCAGCAGGTCCTTTGGGCACTCCCTGGCAGCCCAGGGGGGTGAGGCTGTGGTGCACAGGTGTGGGCAGGACAGGGACAGCTCCCTGCCAGCACCCCGGGCAGGATGTGGCTTTGCCATCACTCCCATCTGTCAGAGTGGGCAGAGCTGGGAGGGACACCCAGGCACTGCCCAGGGACACTGCCAGGGGACACTGCCAGGGGACACTGCCAGGGGACACTGCCAGGGGACACTGCCCAGGGACACTGCCAGGGGACACTGCCAGGGGACACTGCCAGGGGCACTGCCCAGGGACACTGCCAGGGGACACTGCCAGGGGACACTGCCAGGAAACACTGCCAGAGGACACTACCCAGGGTACATTGCACAGGGGACACTGCCAGGGGACACTGCCAGGGGACACTGCCAGGAAACACTGCCAGAGGACACTACCCAGGGTACATTGCACAGGGGACACTGCCAGGGGACACTGCCAGGGGACACTGCCAGGAAACACTGCCAGAGGACACTACCCAGGGTACATTGCACAGGGGACACTGCCAGGGGACACTGCCAGGGGACACTGCCAGGAAACACTGCCAGAGGACACTACCCAGGGTACATTGCACAGGGGACACTGCCAGGGGACACTGCCAGGGGACACTGCCAGGAAACACTGCCAGAGGACACTACCCAGGGTACATTGCACAGGGGACACTGCCAGGGGACACTGCCAGGGGACACTGCCAGGAAACACTGCCAGAGGACACTACCCAGGGTACATTGCACAGGGGACACTGCCAGGGGACACTGCCAGGGGACACTGCCCAGGGACACTGCCAGGGGCACTGCCAGGGGACATGGCACAGGGACACTGCCAGGGACTCTGCACAAAGCTTCCATGGATGTTCAGAGCTTCCATGGATGTATGAGGCTTTGCAATCAGGACACCACAAAAACCCTGAGAGTGCACTATCATGAGGATTGTGTAAATATTTTGATTAACTTCACCTTGAATCTACATGAAGGGGAGATTTTTATCACATTTACCGACAAAACAGCTTTTTTTTTTTTTTTTTTTATTTGGGGGGGGGGGGGGGGATGACG
>VWZP01010430.1:695166-715872 GCA_013396995.1 Dicaeum eximium | reverse complement strand
CTGCCAGCAGCCCTGAGCAGATCAGATCACCCTGCCAGCAGCCCTGAACAGATCACCCTGCCAGCAGCCCTGAACAGATCACCCTGCCAGCAGCCCTGAGCAGATCAGATCACCCTGCCAGCAGCCCTGAGCAGATCAGATCACCCTGCCAGCAGCCAGCAAACCCTCTGCGTGGCAGCTCCCCCGTGCCTGCAGCAGTGGCTGCCAGCAGAGCCGTGGGAGGCTCTGTCACTGCGTTCATGTCCCCAGCTGGGATCCCTCTGCCTCACCCCCTTGGCTGCAGGAGGCTGCATGCAGGGTTCATCAGCAGGTCTGGAGGGGAGGTTTGTCCCCGGGTCCCTCTGCCTGGTGCATCTTCCCTGGGGACACTCAAGGGAACTGTGCTGGAGAGCATCCAAGGTGAAGATTGCTGTGTGAGCACATGAACAGAGCATCCACAATGTGATCCCTGTCTTCAGGAGAGCTTCAGGTTTTGTCTTAAACAACATTTGTTTCTTGAATATTTTAAATTTTTTCCCAACTCTTTGTGATTGTGATTAATATTGTTAAAGGAGTGAATGGGAGGTGTGGTGCAGCCAGCTGCTGCTTTATCAGCCTGCTGTGTTCCATGCTCCTGCAACTTTCAGGGAGCAGCACAGGCCTGGCCCCAGCCCTTCCTTCAGAAACAATCACTGTGTTAAGAGTTGTTCTGTGTGGCTGAAGGATGAGCTCCTTTGCTTTGTGACAGGTTTCATTTACCTAAGTCAAAGAATTGTATCTATTTTAATTTATAATCATTTGTCATTCATCTGACAGCGAGTTCCCAGAAAGCTGCCTCTGAGAAATGCTGAAAATGTTACCCAGGTTGTGCTGTGTGTGAATGAATACATGTGTGCATGTTTAGAAAGTATCATTATAGATACTGTCAATGGGCCTCTAGCTCTTCTTTGAAAATGAAGAGAGTAATAGAAAATAGCAGCTACATCTATTGCAACATGACTCAGTGACTTCCAGGGCTGTGGCCACAGTGCAGGGGGCAAATCTCAGCTCCACAGAGCAGGTCAGCAGTGTATGAGCCAGTCAGCAGGGCCCACTTTTCTCTGTGGAGAAATAAAACCTATCACATGTTTTCATTTGGGTAGAAAGCACAGCAGCACTCAGCACAAACCATCTGCTGCTTTTTAGTCCTCATCTATTAATTTCAAATATCAAAACCACTTGTTGGCTTTTGTCTGAAATGAGCTCTGTTGGCTTTTTTCTTTTGTTCCTTCTAAGCCCATGAAACACAAAAGCAGATGAGAAACTGCACAGATTGTGGTGACAAGACATGGGATCCTTGTCTCTCTCATGACAACCCCAAGACTGGTACAGTTGATTCCTGAATTCAAATAATTAGTCAGTCAGAGTAATTTATGTAGCTGCGATGCTGAACAGAAACTGGCAGCAAGCACAATGAAAAAATGACAGAAATTAATTAAACAGAGTAACTGAGACATTAACCCCATTGATGTACTGAACAGAAAAAAACAAGTTCCCATTTGTTTGACAGTTGGGCCACTTTGCTTTATGGATAATGAATGGCTTTGCATCAAAAGAGGAACGTGGGTCTCTGGAGAGTGAGGTGTAAGAGGCTGAAATAGCACAAAGCACCTCAGCTGATGCTGATGATGCCACCAAGGGTTTGAATTTTCCCTAGGAGAGGTTGTGTTGGCAGTGGTGACTTTATGTGTAGAGGCTGTAGTGTGTGTGCTGTGTGGGCTCAGTCCTGGCTTTGTTCTCCTGTGGGGTGCTGCTCTTACAGCCTCCTCTCCTGACCCTGGTGGAGAAGCACAGCCTTCAAGCCATGGAAGATCTTGCTTGAAGACACAGACTTGTGAACAGATGTCTCACACCACCACACCTGCTCATCAGGAGGGAGCTGGGGCAGTGCTGGCCTCCTGACCCGTTCTGTGGCCAGGTGTATTCACGTGTGCTGGTTTCCACCCAGCCTGGTGACCAGTCCATGGCTCAGCCTCGTGCAGCTCCAGGGGCTAATTCCACGTTAAGAGGACTAAAACATCTGCTGGGAGTCCTTTGGTCTGTTGGGTATTGCTGCTTCATTTCACACAGGGAAACTAAGGCAGGAGGAACACAAAATCACTTATCCTCACCCCACAGTAAGTAGCCTGAATAGAAATGTTTTGTGTTATACAGGAAGACATTACAGCAGTCACAAAAGAGGGAACCTTGCTCTTGAGCAGTTTTGAAGAGCCAGACTCAGGGGAATGCAGTCAGGACCAGCAGCAGGAGAGGCCTGGGGACTGGGAGACGGTGAATCGGTGAGTGCACTGCGGTCCCAATTCCCTGATTTTTCAGTAGGAACACCCAAATCATTTAGGTGGGGATGTGTTGTTTAGGTCACCTATCAAAGACAAAGGTACCAGAATATTGCTCCAGTCCATCACATTGCTGGGTGACTTCGCTCATGATTTTGCCTTGCTCTGATCTTTATCCCATGTTATGATGAGGCTGTGGAGCAGATGCAGGGTTCCCCCTAAAGGCTCCCAGCTTTTACTCAGATAAGTGGAGATAGCAACAACTGCTTCACACAGATGCTATCCTCTGCAGTGATGCTTTCATAAATCTCTCTCTGAGATCATCTCAGGTCACATGTACATGTCTGTTGAGTTCTTCTGAGACCTTGGGTCCACAAGGCTGTGTAAGTGATCTCTAGGTCTTGTCCATCTCTGCTTGTCCTCTGTTTGCAAATCATTCCAATCTTGTCCTTTTTCTGTGCCCAAGGTTGCTTGGTCAGCTGCGTGAGATGGAGACTGCTTTTGATGGCTTCTGGGAAAAACACCAGTTAAAAATGGAACAATATTTACAGCTCTGGAAGTTTGAGCAAAGTTTTCAAGAGGTAGGATCAGATGTGCTTCCATTGGCAGAAGGGAGAGTTGGAGATCTGATGGAGAGACGCTTTCATGCTTTTTATTTTGAGAGTGTTTAATTTATGCTGCTGTTCCTTGACTGTGGCAGGCCTAGCTAGCCTGGGGAGACGGCTGTGCTTCCTCACTGAGAGCTAATTTAGGTGTCACTGCCCTGCAGTCGCGTGGGTTTTGCTGATGGAAGCATCTTTCAATTTAGAAATTAGTTCTTAATAATACAACCAGGACTCTAGTTGTATTATTGGATTTAGCAATCTTAGCTCAAGTGTGATTAATTTTGGGCTCAGAATGCTTTCCTGCCTGTGCTTTGTGTCCTTTTGCAGCAGTCTTCTTCTCTGTGTCTAGGTCAAGAATGCCATTGAATTTTTGATGGGTCAGCAGGCGGAGCTGCCCGACACTGGTGACAGCATCCCCCAGGTGAAACAGAGGCTCAAGGACCTGGATCATTTCGATGGCATGGCTCAGGTGAGACAGTCTGGCACAGGAGGAGCCCTCATGAAACACGAGAGCCACGATCCGTGTTTGTGGTGGGAGGTGTTTGCCAAATGATGGTTCTGGTGTAATTTGTTGGTAAGTGCTGCACGAGGGGATTGATTTCATGTCTCTGCTCTGAGCAGCAGCGCTGTGATCACTCTGAAAGCAAGAAACAGGGTATTTAATTATCAGAGTTAAAATAAATTGCTGAGCCACCGTGAAAATCCGGAACAGATAAATGTCTGAACATGGGGGAGGCGTGGGATTTAATGAGCTGGAAGAAGAATTATTTATATTTTAAGTGCTTTAGCTATGCTAATAGGCAGAAGCTTGTTACCAGGCACATGGAGTGGCAAAAAAAAGTTGTGTCCTGACATGTCTGTGAGTTGAACATAACATATGGGTGAAGACTAAGAAATGTAGGGGAAAGAAGAGGGAAGAGAAATGATTCACAGGAGCCCAGCTGAGGATGTGACCTTTGCAAAAGGATGTGCTGGGCACCTGGGCCAGGGTGAGCAGAGAAATCCTGAGGGATCTGGGCACAGAAGAGAAGAGTTCTAGAGAAAGGTCTGAGGCTTGCTGGCCATTTGGAGAAATGTTTATGGAGGAGGGAGGAGGATCAAAAGCCAGGCAGGCAGGGTGCAGCAGGAAAGCCATCCCATGGAAAGCCAGCCCTAGAGAAGCCATAACCATGACCCTGACTGAGGTGTGCAGAAAGGATCCTGTGTCCTTGGCATCAAGATAAACCTGAACTGCTTCAATTCCCTTTGGTGCCGGGGAGCACAGTGGGCCCAAACTGGACAAGAGCTGCAGTTTATTCAGGGTGCAGCTCCTGGAGGGGGCACTGCCAGCAGGCACTCACAGCGTTGCTAGGTTGCTGAAATACTGTTTTCTTCTTCATCCTCTTTGTGGAGGGAAAGGTTTTTCTTCCCAGATGGTGGCTACCATTTTATCCTGGTGCTGATGGCAGGAATCTGCAGGTGTGCCTGCAGGGTGGCGAGGCAGGAGGCACTGTGCAGTGCCAGGTGCTGTGTGTGGGCACCGGGGCACTGTTTCTGTGGCTGTGCAGCAGGGCTGTCCCTGTCCCTGCAGGAGCTGATAGGCAAGGCTCAGGTGGTGATTCTGCACGGCCACCAGCTCGCAGCCAACCACCACTACGCCCTGAACCTGATCTGCCAGCAGTGCAACGAGCTGCGGCACCACTCCGACCTCCTGGCCGACGACATCAGGAGGAAGCAGCTGCGCCTGCAGAAGACCTTGGAGCTGCACACCCGCCTTCAGCAGGTGGAGTTGAGCGGCACGGGGCTCTGAGGGGATAGCTGGTTAGCTCCTCCCTGGGGTTAGCCTCTCCTTAGCTGGGCCCATCTGAAATTTGCAGCTTTTCCTCAGTTAATGGCAGGGAGGGATTCCTCAGGGGCTGGAGGAGTGCCACACCCCTCCCTTACCTGGGAGACAGGTATCAGCTGGTGCTGTGGGGGCAGCAGAAGGAGGTGGGCATCTCCACAGAACACCAAGTTCAGCTGCTGCTCGTGGTCGTGCTTTCATGCTACCTCCATGTATGAATTGACCTGGGAGGTTTCCATGCCCAGTGTGACAGAGGGAATGCTTTCACATAAACTCCAGCCCTTTCTCCTGACTGATTTATTAAGAATGAACATGGCTGAGTGTAAAAGAAGGTGACAGATTGGTAGATAGGCACAGCTGCTGTGTGCTAGCATGGAAGTGGAATCATGTGGCTCCAATGCTCTTTGATATCTTAATCAGCATCAAATATTCATTTAGGGAAATTCATGCTAATTAGGCCAGAAGGCACACGGCTGTAATGTGCTTGAGGCCAATTAAGAGAAACAGTGAATTTTGACCCTGTTCCATTTCCCAGTTTGGGGAACTGGGGAGCTCCTTTTTCCTCTCTGTGTGCTCCACTTCAGCATTGTGCTGACCTGTGGGGACAGACAGGTCCTTGGCAGCCTCTCAGCTGCAGGACAGGGCCTCTCCTGGGCTCCTTGCAGGCCTGGTTGGTGCCCAGGGTCCAGCCTGGGGCTGTGCTGGAGCACAGCATGGTCCTGCTCTCCATGTCTCCCTTCCTGTGCACAACACTGGAGATTCTCTGTTGTTCAGGCTGGAGCATCCTCTCACCCTGAGCACACCACGGTGAGTGAGTGCCAGTGAGCCCCAGTTCAGGTCTGCACTGAGCCTCAAGAGACCTCCAGCCTCCCTGGGAGCTCCCAAGTGCCCACATCAGCTTTCCCAGGTGGAGAAATAAACATCTGCCTTTCACTGGGGTCAGCTGGGCACTAGTACTTCGTGCCAGGTACAGCACTGATTTTAGCCAGGTACCAGCAGGAACAGCTTGGCTGGGTCTTTGAGGGCTGCAGTCACCTTACAGAAAGAATGTGCCCTTCCTGCTTTCTGATGAACCCACAGTGAGTGCTGAGCTCTTTGGGGTGCTGTTTAGCTGCATCCAGAGCCAGCCAGTGCCACCCCTCACGAGAGCCCGCTGCAGGGGAGGTGTCCTGGGGCTCTCACTCTGTGCTGTCCCCAGGCTCTGCAGTGCTGTGATGAAGGTGCCTACCTGCTCGCCAACCAGCAGATGGACAAGTGCCAGTCTAAAGAGGGCGCTCAGAAAGCACTCCAGGACATTGAGAGATTCCTTGAAAGCTCTTCATCCTACTTAAACTGTGATCCCCAAGCCCTGCACTACGACTTTGAGTCGGTCTTGACACCTGAGCTGAAGGTAAGCAGGAGCTCTGTTCCGTGTGACACGGGTGGCAGTGCTGTCACCCCTGCTTGGTCACAGTGCAGACCCAGGGTGGCAGTGCTGTCACCCCTGCTTGGTCACAGTGCAGACCCAGGGGTGGCAGTGCTGTCACCCCTGCTGTGGTCACAGTGCAGACCCAGGGGTGGCAGTGCTGTCACCCCTGCTGTGGTCACAGTGCAGACCCAGGGGTGGCAGTGCTGTCACCCCTGCTGTGGTCACAGTGCAGACCCAGGGGTGGCAGTGCTGTCACCCCTGCTGTGGTCACAGTGCAGACCCAGGGGTGGCAGTGTGTGTCTGTGTGTGCAGGGCCAGGTGCAGGCGGTGCAGGGGAAGCTGCAGAACGTGCGCAGCATGTTTGAGAGCCGGCAGTGCTGCTTCAGGAAGCTGCTGGACAAGCACGTGCGGCCCGTGCAGCTGGTGGCCCCGCGGCCAGAGAGCCCTCCCCGCGCCAAGTCACCCCTGTTCTCTCCTAAACACGGTAAAACACCGCGCACTGCGCTCTTCTCAGCTGAGGGTTTTGCTTTATTGGGAGGAGTAAGGCTTAGGATGGTTTTGGGAAGCTAACTAAACCTTGCTGGCAGACACATAGTTATTGATAGAGTTACATATGTATCAGGTGATTTATTAACTCTTCGGTGTTTATGTCAATGCCCCCATACCTGTGTGAAGGATGAAGCTGGCTGCTCGTTATTTATTTCCCCTCCCTACTCAGTGAAAAAAGAGCTGTGAGTAGTGCACGCCTCCAGTTCTGCTTTAGTGGCATCCTGCTGGGCTGGAAACTGGTGAATTAAAACTACAGGGGAAAAAAGGGCAGGGTTTATAAATTTATTAGCTTGCCCGTTCTCTGTGGCTGTCTTGAGCTGGAACTGACATAAAGTTAGACTGACGTTTGCAAAGGAGCTTGGAGAAATGAGGAGCTCAAGTCTCATGAACAGAAATGAGCTGGATGCTTAACTACTTTTGATTCCTTCAGGGTGTCTTCCCTAAATCCCAGTTGTGGAATAATTAATGCCCATAAAGGTACAAATTCTCATTGAACTGAGGTCACTGAATGTTCTGCCTTAGTTTTGGTAATGGGATGTGGCACCATGTTAACTTTAAATGATAACATGAAAACTTTCATCCTTGGCAGCCCTGAGTGAATCAGGCAGAATTAAAAGAGATTCCAAAGTAGCATCCATGCATTTTCAACCAGGGACTTGCTAAATTATGTCAGAATATTAAATTCAGTGATCTGACTACATAAAAGCAATTAAACATTTGTGTTTTAACACGAGGTTTTTATGATGAATTAACAAATATTGGTTATGGTGAGTTGTAGCACGTGTCATACAGCAGCAAAAGCAGCTTCAGTTCAGGGAATGAGGAATGTTAATAGCCAAGTGGAGGGGTGGGAATGAAGCTGGGTGCAATGAGGGAAATTAAACTGCTCAAGATGCAGGCCAGTGCAGCAAATTAATGCCAGATTTCCTCTTCCCAGGCTGATGCCACCCTCTCTAAAGCACATAACCTTCTGAAGCCCTTTCCTCAATCAGTAAAAAAGCTCTGAGTGTTTAAGCTAGAGCATTGCCTGTTTTACCTAGCACAGCTTTCCCAGCTTTCTAGAAAGAGGAAAGGGTTAAAGACAAATTATTGACCTAAAGAGTAGGGTAAATGGGTGGCCACCTCTGTGGGATGTTGTGAGCTCATCGTCCCTCAGCTGTGCCTATTTCAGGCCTTTCTGGGACATTTCTCTAGCAGAGGCACTCGGTCACCTGCAAAGCACAGGTGTGCTCCATTAATCCCCTTCCTGAAAGCCATGATCAAGTGTGGGAAAGACAAAAGGCTCCTCTTTGGATAGATCATGACAAGAGAGCTTTTTAATAGAGTCTGTTTGATAGCAGACATCAAACTGCTGCAGGCCTGTGGCATGATGGGCAGTGTCAAAGGCACACGCTGAGCTCTGCTGGGAGTGCTTTGAGATGGATGGGCTTTATGGTGTGCCTTGAAACCAAACAACTCTGAGCACATCACTTTCCTCCTCTATTCCTTTCTTTCTTAGATTTCTGGGCCCCTTTCCCCCCCTTCTGTCTCTGTCTGAGGACAGATCCTTCCTCTTTTATCTTTGCCCTGGATTTGAAGCCTGTCTGAGAAGTGTGGTTCTAGTTTTTAAACCATTTTTTGGGGGGTGGGGAGGGAGGAAGAGTAAATCTGTCCCACCCTGAGCCCTCAGGTGTAGTGGGATGTGCAGAAGTGGCACTGCAGGCTGTGGCAGAGCCCAGGTGCTGGAGTAGAGTCCCTCCTGCAGGGGAAGGTGGTGCCCATCTCCCATCCAGCTCCAAATCAGTGTTCCCTTCCTCCCAGGGCGGTCTCTGAGCAGGACCCTGGCAGGTCCTCGCCCCTTTTGGGTCTCCCAGGTGTGCTGGCCCCAGCCCATGCCCACCTCTGGCCTGTGTGCAGCCCCAGAGCTCTCTGGTCACACCTGAAGGCTGGGATAGCTGCAGGTGACACTCCACACCAGTTTGCCCTCAAGGCATCTCCATGGCCCCCTCTGGCTCCCTCCAGCATGTCCCCCCTCTTCTGACCAAGTCTTTGAGTGGTGTCATACAACTCAGCACTGCAGAGATTCATGCTTTAGTTTTGAGCTTCCAGCTTACCTCTGCAGCTCAATTACAACTCGTAATTATTTATTGACAGTATCAATACATTTGTGCAAGATGGAGAAACAGTTTATTACAGCTGAGCACCTTGCCCTACCTTCATAAAAGGACTTTAAAACAGTGTCCTAGTAGGGGATGTTCCTTTTTGTAGTTTATTTGCTTTAATTGTTTTTGCTGTTATCATATGCTCAGACTTCAGAGACTTTGTTAGGTTTTGATTACTGTGTTCCCTTAGTGGGCATTTTGTTTTTTCTAAATATTTGTACTTTATGGCCTTTATGACCGTGTGACGTGCTATGTGGAATCAGTATTGTTTGGGATAAACACTCTTTATTTTGTCAGTTTGCTATTAGTACTAGCTAACTAATTATTTATTCTTAAAGTGTATTCCATTTTTCTTTCTGACTTACTAGTTTCTGTCTGAAGAGTCTCCTTCACTATAGATGTACATTATGTAATTCTGCTTTTTTCTATGCAAGGTGTAGATTTTAATTCGAGTTTGAAATTTTCATTTGATCTCTCTCTCCCTGGGAAGAAAACTTCAAGAAAAACTCCAAGTTCTCGCAAGGTAAAAATTATTCGTGAAATCTGAATTCGTTTTATACACAGAAAAACTGAAACTGCTCTGAAGATTGAGTGTACTTTGGATTTGGAGATGCTTTATTTTATTTATTTCTTTTTCCTTTTAAAAAAATCAAGCAAACCAAAACCCTCATATGTCAATGTGGTTTAGTTGGATTAGTCCAACACCTGAGCTCCATCTTGATTGATTTTCCAGTATCTGGATACCTACCTATTTCCTGTGTGTTATTCCCTGAGCTTATCCCTTACATAACTGAGGTGTGTATTAGCAAATATCCCCATCCACAGATATTTCCCTGTGGAAACTGTTCTCTGGCCTCTTCACTAATGAATTATTGGCAGTATTTTCAGATTTTCAAATACTGCAATTAGCAGTATTTTCAGATTTTGTGTAGCAGAGTAATTTCTGGGAATGTTTGGCTCCCCATTGCATGTAAACCCTTTGAGGGTTTACAGCCCCAGGGTTCCCATCTCCTCCTTGCCCAGAGTTCCCTGGCTGGGGCCAGGGCTGGGCTGGCCCTTCCTGAGCTCTTCCCGTTCCTCTTGCAGATCGAAGTCATGCACGACTACCAGGAGAAGAGGAATTCCTTGCAGTATTTTATTTCAGACAGTGATGACAGCTTAGATATACTGAAGGGGTAAGCACTCACCCCATTTATATCACCCTAAATGATGTTTGTCTCTGGCCCCTCCTTGCCCCATCCCTGTGTCCCTCCAGCCTGGCCCAGGTGTCATCTCTTGTGCTTTTACCTCTTGGTTATTAATGAGCTCACACAATGATTTGGGCTCCCTGAACTGCACTGATCACCTGTGGGGCTCTTTATAGACATGACAATAATACACTTCTATTTTTTTTCATTTCAGCCATGTCATAAATGAGCTTATAGAAACAGAGAGGGTGTATGTGGAGGAGCTCTTCACTGTTCTGACGGTGAGTGACTTCTCCAGGTTGCCCATTCCTGCTCCCTGTGACTTGCACAAAAGGGCACCTGCCACTCTGTCAGACTGAGCAAAGAAGTGACAGGGCAGGCTTCCACCAGACTGTCACATCCCAATCCAGTCATAAATGCTCAAGTTTGCCCCTTAGGTGTTCTTTGTTGGAGGCATCTGCAGGAACAGTTGGTGTCAGGATGAGCTTTTCACCTGCAGTGAAGGAGAATCCTTCTGTTTGTGCACAAAAGCACTCGTAATTAGCCTCAGCAGTGCCTGTTAAATATACAAAAAGCTGTTTCTTATTACTGTTCCCTAATTTCCTTTACCTTTAGGAGACAAAAGGAAGCAGCTTGTGTTTTATCCTTGGGAGAATTCTGTCTCAATACCATGAAGTTTGTGACTGTATGAAGCACATTACTTTGGAAAGCAGATAATGATTTCTCACACTGTTGTTTTAGGCATTACTACTTTATTCCAAAATAACTCTTGCTGATGGCCAAAACAAGTTGGCTGTTAAATAACTCCCCCCTTTACACTTCTCTCACCCAGGAGCAAGCAGGATATAAATCTCTTGGACTGCAGGTAGTTACACGTAATTTCCCTGCACTGATTGGGTTTTTTGTTAAACCACACTCTGTGATGAAGCAGTTGGCAGGTACACAGATTTATTGCTGTGCACACTGAGTCTAGATAGAGAAAAATGGACAGATAGACTTCAGTTTTCTGAAAACAGTGTTTCCTTTAAAGAGGGAAGCCTGCTTGTTGGCCTTAAATAAAAATGACTGATTTTCCAGATACTTATCATCTATTGCATCCTTAATCAAGTACAAAATGCCTGCTTAGTGTAAGGAATATTGATTCCAAGCACAGTGAGAGATTAGTTTGGAGAGGCAAAGGAGATGTGCTGTACATATTGAACACATTTTGCTGCTCATGTTACCAGGGCCTCAGTTCTGTGCAGTCCGTGGTGGCCAGCAGGGCCAGCCTGAGCTGTGGCTGATGGCATTCTTGGGGGCCTCTTTGCACTGATGGTGCTGAGCCTTCTCCCTGCACTGCAGTTAGCAATTTGCCATATCTGGTGCAGAGATGGGCTATTACTTTGGGGAGCTTTACATAATTTCCTTGCTGCAGCCAACAGTTTGTGTTTCAGTCTTGTCCCTTCCAGCTCCTCCCCAGTTTGGGATCCTGTGATTTCAAGGGGCAAGTGGAGCCACAGAGCCCAGAATTCCTGAAGCACTGAGGAGAGCAAGACCCTAGAGCTCAGCACGTCTTGTACCAGAGCAAAAGCCCTTTGATTTTTGATTTGGTCTGAAGCTGTCTCTGGTCTGCAGCTCCTGCAGGGTTGTGGTGAGGCTGTGGGGACCTGCACTCTGCACACACACACTGCCACTCCTGTGTCCCCTGGGCACGACAGGAGGTGTCCCCCACAGGAGCATTCCATGGCTCCTCTCCTGCAGCCAGCCTGATTTGCCTTTGGAGAATTGGGAGTGTCTCTGCAGTGCTGCCAGCCCCAGGAGCTGTCCCACACCATCCCTTCTGGACCACAACCCCGTGTGCCCAGGGGCTCAGGACAGGGATTTAGAGACCAAAAACCAGGGAATAAAAGGGATATTGCCCTTAGAAACAAAGAGATCATATTGAAAGGCTGTTCATGTCCCCTTTCCATCTGCCTTTGAGGAGATGGCAGCTGAGTGATGAGCCCTTTTTCCTCTGGCAGGGCTACAGAGCTGAGATGGACAATCCTGCCATGCTGATCCTGCTGCCCCCTGTGCTGAGGAACAGGAAGGATGTTCTCTTTGGAAACATGCCCGAGATCTACGACTTCCACCACAAGTATGGTGCTGCTCTGGTCCCCCTCCATCAGACTGAGCCCTTGGAATGCTGGATTCCCAAACCTCACCTGGCTCACTGCTGCCTTTCTGTCCCTTCTCCCATCTCTTGCAGAATTTTCCTGCACAGTTTGGAAAACTGCCTGGGAGCACCTGAGAGAGTGGGATGTTGTTTCCTGGACAGGGTGGGTGAACCATTTTCACATATAAAGCAGACTCCAAGGCCAGTGCTCCTCCTGGTTTGTGGCACTCTGCAGCACCTCAGTTATGTTGGTTGAGAGAGGCTCCCAGCCCTCAGGACCAGCAGCCAGGCCAGCAGTGGCCATGTGTGGCCAGCAGAGATGGCAGAGCAGCCGTTGTGACCACAGCTGTGGTCCCCAGCTGTGCTTTTCTCACCCCAACTCTGTCACTTTTGGACATTAAAGTTGGCAGCAGGGATGAAAGCACACAGAGCCTGGGTGCTGGGCTCGTTTGCTGCCTGGCAGGCCTGGCTCCCTGGGGTGACTTGCCTGTGGCTTGCCTTGCAGCGAGAGGATTTCCAGATGTATGAGAAGTACTGCCAGAACAAGCCCCGCTCCGAGTCCCTGTGGAGGCAGTGCTCCGAGAGCTCCTTCTTCCAGGTGAGCTCTGCCCCACCCAGGCAGGCACCTGTGCCCTGGGACACTCCCTGTCCTAAACACCCTCCTCAGCAGCCCACAGGGCTGCATTTTGTTTAGTGGGCTGTGCAAAATGCACACAAGATGCTGGCAAAAAGGGCTGTTGGGGTTTCTTGTACCCGGGAGTACCAGGCGCATCCACTCGCTCTGTTAATTTGCATAATGTTGCATATTTGCATCATGTTGCTAGAATATTTCTTTAGTTGTGGTACCATTCTACACTTTGACATGAAATCTTTGAAATCATCAAACCCTGTGGTGGTGCTGTTGGAATAACTGCTCACAGATGGTGCAAAACTTACTGAGTCTGAGTCCTGTGTTCCAGGAATGCCAAAGAAAACTGGAGCACAAACTGGGGCTGGATTCCTATCTGCTCAAACCTGTGCAGCGCCTGACAAAGTACCAGTTACTTCTGAAGGTATTTCATGTTCTGCTTTCAAAGGGCATCAGCAGATGGATTAGATTTGGTTTATTTTTCAATTAAAGGTTACCTGTAAATCAGCACCAAGCTTTGGATGACATATTGCTTATCTTGGCCTCTCCTGAAGTGACTTCCAGTGAAGATGAATGTCCACATACCTGAAAAAGGAACAAATGCTTTTAACAAGCCATTTTTTAAGGAGAGAAAGATTCTCTGCAGAAAGAATTTCTGCAAAATTACAGAAGCACTTGTAAGAAAACCGAGGCCAGAGATAATCAGGAGTATCTGATGAATGAAATATATTGTTGCATCTCTTCTTCTCTTCAGGTGTTGATAGCACCTATAATCTTTAATTCTTGTGTCCCCCATCTGAGGCAGGGCAGTGCAGTTATTTTCTCTTTGTAGGGCAGGAGTAACACTTGGGTAGTAGCTTCTGAACCACCTTCTATCCTCTTGAATGAGTATACATGCAGCTGTAGGTGGGCACAGGAGATCTGAAATTAAACTAATTTTATCTCAGTGGTAAACTTCTGTCTTCCATTTACTGACCTGAAGGCTCTGGATTTTATAAATTCTGTTCCTTGTGCCTGCCAGTCTGAATACAGTCATCTTCTGCAAGCTCATTTGAGGGCATATTGGCAGCTAATGAAAAACCTGAGCCCTGTTTGCCATGTCTTACCAAGCAGGAAAACACAACACAAAGGAATCAGAAGAATGTGATGCTGCTCTATAAATCTTTAAGGAAACATTAAAAAATTGCCCCTCATTGACCTGTTCCACACCTCATACTGTGCTTTAGAGGGAGCCTTTTATCCAGTGCCATGAAAAAAGAAATCAGTGTAGGTCACTTCTGGGCATTGGAAACTTTGGGCAAGGTGGAAAAATCTGCTTTGTTCAAGTGCAGACTCGTGCTCTCCCATTTCTATTTTCAGGAGCTGCTAAAGTACAGCACGAGCTGTGATGGAGTTCAGGAACTTCAAGAAGCTCTGGTTGCAATGCTGGATTTGCTGAAGTCAGTCAACGACTCCATGCATCAGATTTCAATCACAGGATATGATGTGAGTGTTTCTGGGCAATGGCTCTTGCACAAGGCTGGGGCACTGGCCATGGTGAGCTGGGAGCTGCCACACTCAGCTGGCCACAGCAGCTGCCAAGTGATGGCATCAGGGAGCCCTCACAGGGCAATCTTCCATCTGTTTCAGGGCTTTGGGAGTCTCCTGAGCTGCACAGAGCCTGCACTGGCCACCTTGTGGTTTTCCAGAGTATTTTTCGGTGCCTCTTTGTGTTCTCCTGGCTGACCTAATAACTCTCCTCGGGGGTTTTGTGGCATTTCCCATTCAGCATTTAACAAATGACTCTCTGAGGCTGATTTTGAGCCTTTCCCATTGGAGTGGTTGTCTTTCCTAAGGTTTCAGGGAAGCTGCTGATCCCAGGCCTGGCCTCCTGGAGAGTTCCATCTTCTGATACCTCAGTTCAGGCTCAAATCTCACTTCTCTGTCCCACTAAAGCAGCCAGAGCCCTTGACATGCTCTTCCATAGGAAGCATTCCATTCTTTCTAGTTCTTCCAGTTTCTGATTTCCTAGACTGGCTGCAGCCCTGCATGAGACCTGTGCTCCCCCCTGGCACCAGCTCATCACTCCCAGAAGATCCTCTGATCCTTCCAGACAGAGCTATTCCTAGAGGGACGTGCCTTGGAACAGCTGGCCCTGTGTTCTGACATTGTTTGGAGAGCCCTCTCATATTTTAATTGACTTTTTTTCCTTTCTTTTTTATTTGTCATGCTCTCCCCAGGGGGACCTGAGTGAGCTGGGGAAGGTGTTGATGCAGGGATCTTTCAGTGTTTGGACAGGACACCGAAAAGGACCCACCAAAATGAAGGATCTGGCCAGGTTCAAGCCCATGCAGAGGCACCTGTTTCTGTATGAGAAGGCCTTGGTCTTCTGCAAGAAGCGAGAGGAGCACGGAGATGGATATGACAAAACCTCCTCTTACAGCTTTAAGCACTTCCTGAAAGTAAGGAGTTTGATTTTTGTCTGTGAAAGTGAGGGTGTTTTACAGAGCCACGTGCACTGCAGAGCAGCAATTTGCAGAGCCAGAGGGGATTTTTTCTCTGCTGTGGTGCCTTGTTTTGTGCTGCTGAGGGCTGAGGTGCCTTGTTTTGTGCTGCTGTGGTGCCTCCCAGGGCTGTGCCATGGCCATGGAGGGCTGTTGTTGGATGAACCCTGAGGACCCCAGAGCAGAGGCAGCAGCTGGGAGAGCCCCTGGGCTGGGAGCCAGGGCTGGGACAGGGACAGGGACAGGGACAGGGACAGGGACGGGGACAGGGAGCTGTGGCAGTGCCAGGGGTGCAGCTGTGCCTGCCCTGCTGCAGGCAGTGTCCCAGGGGTGCTGAGGCCATGGCAGGGACAGGGACAGGGAGCTGTGGCAGTGCCAGGGGAGCAGCTGTGCCTGCCCTGCTGCAGGCAGTGTCCCAGGGGTGCTGAGGCCATGGCAGGGTGTTCTGTGTCCTCCCCAGCCCTCTGGGAGAGAGGGGGCTCCTGCTGCCCTGGGCAGGCTCTGCCTGGCTCCTGAGCCCATTTTCCACCCCGCAGGAGGATGCAGGGTTAACTCTTCTTCCTTCATTCCCTTCTCCTTTGGCAGGCCCCAACTGCAGCTAAAAGGACAATTAGCAGATGACAAGGATAGCCTGTGGCAAAGTATGAGGGGTGTAAACAACTGTCTCAACCCTATAAATGCTATTTTCAACAAAATTCCCAAAGTGCTGCTCTAAAGGAGACCTTCTGGCATGCTGTGTGTGATGAGCATGTCTAATATCAGCATTTTTTCTCAGTGCTCTGCCTTGTTTTTGTTGAAAAATGAAAACCCATAGGGGTATATATTAGATGGGAAAGAACTGAGCACCTGGGGCAGAGCAGATCCCTGCTGCAGGTGCCTGGTCCCAGTGGGGTCTGGGGAGGGATTTGCCATAAGCAGTCAGAAAACAAGGTGACAGCAGAGAAGTCTGTCAGCCCTGGTGCACATTACAAATTATGGAATGAAAGCAAGTCTCAGGCCATATGTTTTGGTACCCAGTGTTTTCCCCACACAGCCTCATTTTCTTTTGGAGAGGTTGTTTCCCCTGCAGTGCTTGTTTTACCATACATGCTTCTGAGAGGACTGAAGAGTGGGAAATGCAGCTCAGAGGAGAAAATCCTGCACTCAGGAGTCCAGACAGTGTGTCCACAGTTTTCCTTTGCCTCAGAGGACTCGTTTTCCAGTTGTTTGTGTTGCCACACAGAGGTTGGAGTTAGAGAATCCATGGATGTGACAGGATTATGTCTGCACACATATGTTTTGAGAATTGCTGTACTGAGGGCAAAATCCTGTTTCTGGAGCTTGGCATTTATTTGATTTGTAATCACAGGCATTGATATTGGAAAAGACCTCTAAGATCATGGATTAAACTATTAAACCAGCACAGCCAAGCCCACCAATGAACCATGTCCCTAAGTACCAGGAAATTATTTTTCTTTGCAGCAATGTTTTCTGGGGACTCAGGATTGAAATGAGCTGTTGGGTAGGTGCTGTGTAACAGATCATCCATAACACAAACCAGAGAAAGCCTCAGGACAATACTGAGCAGTGGTAAATAGCTGCTCAGCTGAGGCTCAGTAACCTAGAGGAGGCAGGTTGCTGCAGTGCCAGGTGAAGCTGCCTGGTGCCAGTGGAAGCTGATGCAGATGAGCAGCAGCCACAGCTCTGCACTAACCCAGCTTGGTCTGCACTGCAGTGCTCCAACAGCTGGCACTAAATCCTGGGCAGGGGGAGGAAATGGAATTTTAAAATCCACTAACCTGGATGAACAGACCTTAAATCTGTCTCTTCCTGGCGCTTGTTCTTTGCATCATCATAGTAGATCATCTGAAATTTCTGATATCTTGATGCCTGGGCAGTTTTGTAGGAGCCTCTATAAATTGCCAAGGTAAACAAGATGCACAGACTGGGAATTGCAGTGACTGGATGACGTGCTCTCTAGGCTGCCCTTCCAACACCTTTCATAAATTTAAAGTTTTTATAAAATCAGAATGGAGCCTCAGCCAGCTTTGTAAAGGGGAAGTGGCCTCAGGTTGTGGCAGGGGGTTCAGCTTGGATATGAGGAGTGGGCAGGCAGTGGCACAGCTGCCCAGGGCAGGGAGTCCCCATCCCTGGAGGGATTGAAAGCTGTGTGGATGGCTGGAAATCCCTGGGGACAGGGGTTGGTGGTGGCCTTGGCAGTGCTGAGGGAATGGTTGGGCTCAGTGGGCTCAGGGGTCTTTTCCAGCCTAAATGTGTCTGTGGTGTCAAGAGCAGCTTGGTTCCTGCTCCCTGGGGCTGTAATGTCACTGAAAAAGGGCACCAATGTCTGAAACAGTTGGAGCTGAACATTTGTCCGTGGCACCTATTCTGTAAATCATCCAAGTCCTTCAGACCAAAGGCTCTGGGCACACACATATCATCAAGGAGGAACAGCAGTGTTGAACACATGTTATTTCTAAGGTTTTGTTTGTGTTTATAGTGGATTTGTCTAATCCAGTCTGCGTGAATAATTTATGATAGATGATACCTTTATTATTACATCTGTTCCAAAAGATGTAGGTGGGATACTTGAGCTATTTTTGGCCATCCTTTAATCAGTGAATAATTGCCAGCAAAGCCTGCTTTAGGGGAGGGGATGGTTCATGTGGCACCAGGCATTACAGCAGTTCTCAGCAGGTCAGAGGTGTCCTGTTGCTGAAGAGTTTCCTGTCTCTAATTGTGGTTTAAGCTTGGCTCAGGTGGGTCACACTGTGCAGATCCTGAAGGATCTGGGCCTTTTGTTTCCACCCAAGCTGTCAGAAGGGGTTGGTGATAATGAGTAGGGCAGCATTCAGCCCAAGGCTGCACGTCTTGGGAGCCAGGCTTGGGCCAGCTCAGGCTGTGTCCCAGAAGTTCTCCCTTCTTTTGGAAAGAAGGGCTCATTCTTCTGGGGGGTTGTCAGCACTGCAGGGATGGTCAGGGGCCAAAAGGCATTGAACTCAAACTCCTGAAGGAGCTGAGGGCTTCACAAATGGGCTTTAAAGAGGGAAACAAATAATTTAGTGAGTGAATAAAGAATAATATGGCAAAAATAATGTATGTGGGTAAATAACATGTGATGTATTTATATATCTTCATATGCCAAATGTGAGAAATTCTGTGCTGAAAGAGGCAGCTGAGATGATGTTTCAGTTAGTTCCACTGATTCCCAAATTAAAAGTTCCCAAAGGTCCATTGGTTCGTTTTGGAAAGCTTATCCAAAATGCAGCTGATGGAAAGTCAGGAGGAATGAGGCAGATAATGACTTTCAGTTGCTACTTGAATTAAAATGATGAAACATGTTAAATTTAGTGCTAACAGGTTGAACTTGCTGTCAAAAGTCTGGATTCCTAGGGAAGAGAGAGCTTTGTGTTATGTTTAATTTCGTGTTCCTTTGGACTTGCAGATGAATGCAGTTGGAATAACTGAGAATGTGAAAGGAGATCATCGGAAATTTGAGATCTGGTACAGTGGAAGAGAAGAGGTGTACGTGGTGCAGGTTTGTACCTACAGAAATCTGGGCTTTTGCACATCCTCAGTGTGAGCAGTGAGAAGAAAATGTCTCGTTGATTTTCGTGGTTGTAGTGATAGCTCTACAATTTCCACCGGGCCTTGCCTGGATGAAATGGGAATCATCAATTTTAAAAGATCAAGACTGTTTAAAATTTAGTAGTAGCTTTGGGAAAGAATGGGGATTTCAGATAATTACAACATAGAAAAGTAAGATTTTATTCTTACATTATAATGGATTACTCTTAATTCAAAATTCAGACAATTTTCTCTTCTTCCAGGCCCAAACAGTAGATCTGAAGATGGCATGGTTGAATGAAATAAGAAAAATTTTGTTCAAGCAGCAAGAGCTTATAAAAGGTATCTTTGATCAGTTCCTCTGTGGGTTTCACTTTGCAGAAGAAGCTTTCCTTTTGGCACATTGCTGATCTTCAAGTCCACTCATTCTCACTGGAGAATTAGTTTTCAGAAGCCTGGTAGCAAAATGCTGGAGTGAGGCCTTACATTGCAGGGAAATAACATAACTTGGAGCAGTAAAAACCGGGTGCTCACGTGAAAATGAATCACAGAAGTACATTTTTCTGGTTGTCATTACCTTGGGCATTATTTCACATTTGTTATTATAGGTTAAATTCAACAAGGTACACAACAGATGCCTAATTTGAAGGGTATTATGGTTCTCAGAAGCAGGCTCAGTGTTGGAATTGTCCTAACAAGCCACCTTAATCATAATTAATCATAATTAAGTCTGCGCTTTGCAAGACTCCATAGGTCTGTTTTTCTCTGGACAGAAGTCAATAGGGTTGTACAGAAGGTCTGATTTTTAAAGCAGTGCTGCAGGTGTGACAGCTGCTAATAAAACCTGGATTTTAAGCTGTGTTTGCCCTGGCAGCAGTGGAGAAGCAGCAGCCTGGCTCGTGCTCGGAGCAGCTCCCGCTCTCCTCCTCCCAGCTGGGGGACAGGTGAGTGCCAGCCCGGGGCTCTGGGTGGCCTCCATCACTGCACCCGGTGCCTGCTGGCCCTGGGCTGGCTGTGCTGGCTGCCCTGGCTCTGCTGGCCCTGGGCTGGCCCTGCCCTGGCCCTGTCCTGGCCCTGCCCTGGCCCTGTGCTGGCCCTGCCCTGGCTCTGCTGGCCCTGGGCTGGGTGTGCTGGCCCTGTACTGGGTGTGCTGGCCCTGTGCTGGCCCTATCCTGGCTCTGCTGGCCCCGTGCTGGCTGTGCTGGGTGTGCTGGCTCTGGGGAGGGGACAGGAGCGGTGTGCTGCTGCTCACCCTTGGGTGGCAGTGGGGACAGGATCTGTAGGGCACCCTTGGGTGGTGGCCTGGGGACAGGGCCTGCAGCTCCTGTGCAGGTGGGGACAGAGCACATGCAGGGCTCTGACTCAGGGTAGCAACACCGCCCCAGTGCCCCTGCTGCAGCTTCCTTCCCCTCCCAAAGAGACTGAGGAGCACCAAGTCCTTAATCCTCACAGAAACAAGCACTAAGAGGCACCAGGATTATTTCTGTCCCTGTTTCACAGAACCTTGTGGAGCTGGCGTTGTTTCTGAAGCACAGCTGAGACTGATTTTGTTCTCTCTGAGCCCTCAGGAAGCAGCAGAGAGCCTCCATCAGCTCTGAGGAGAACGACTCGGAGCGCACCAGCCCGGTGATGCTGGACAGCGGGCTCGTGTCCCCCCAGAGCAAACCCCACAGAGGTAGGGCCCCTTCCCCTCCCTTTGGGCCCTTCTGGGGCTGCTGGGGCCCAGACTGAGCCCCTCTGTCTTGCAGGCTGGCCAGGAATGTCCCAGTCCCTGGAGATCTGCGAGGGGCTGGAGGAGTGGTCGGGGCAGCAGTACCTGTCCAACTGCTCGGACACCGAGGAGGAGGACGGGAACCAGCTGGTGGGTGGGGTGGGATAGCCCAGGGTGGGTGTGGGATAGCCCAGGGTG